>APFE030854707.1:0-15986 GCA_000404065.3 Pinus taeda | reverse complement strand
CACATTTTTGGCCTTCAAAGCCTTTGTTGAAAAACAATCTGGACATCAATTCTTAAGCTAAGAACTGATAATGGTGGAGAATATGTTAAAAACACATTCATCAACTTTTGCACCAAAAATGGAATTCAAATGCAACATACTGTTCCATACACTCCACAAAAAAATGGTGTAGCTGAAAGGAAAAATCGCACCTTAAAGGAAATGGCTAATTGTATGCTGCAATCTAAAGGACTCAGTCTTAGTTTTTGGGCCGAAGCAATTAATTGTGCAAATTATATAATAAATCGCCCTCCTACTAAGGTTCTAAAGAATATCACTCCAGAAGAAGCTTGGAGTTCCATTAAACCAGATGTAAGTCACTTTCGTGTTTTTGGAAGTGAAGCATGGGCCCATATTCCAGATGAAAAGCATAAAGCTTTAGAACCTAAGAGTGATAAATGTACTTTTTTTGGATATTCTGAAGATGTAAAAGGTTATAGACTTATTCCATTTAAGTCCAAAAATGTTATCATTAGAAGAAATGTAAAATTTGATGAAAATAAATCGGCCTGCGAGCCTAGTCCGGCGGATGTGCCACCTCTTCCTATCTCTTCTACTTTTGAAAACATTTCTTCTTCAGATGATGAAAGTGAGGATGACAATCCTCCCCCACATTCTCAGGATCCTCAACTTCCAATATGGGTCCGTGCTACTCAGGATGCAGCAGGTGATCTTGCCGGTGATCCTACAGATCAGCGACGTACACGGTCTCAGTTTGAAAGAGCCTCTTCTTTACTGGCTCAAGCTCCAGTAAATCATGATCCTGACACTTTTGCAGAAGCTTCAGGCCATCCACATTGGGAATCAGCTATGAATGAAGAATATCATTCATTGTTGGCAAATGATACATGGGATCTTGTTCCTCTACCAAAGGGACGCAAACTTGTTAGATGTAAATGGGTTTACAGAGCCAAGTATGGACCAGATGGGAAAGTTGATAAACATAAAGCTCGTCTTGTTGCTAAGGGCTTTTCACAGGTTGAAGGCATTGACTACATTGAAACCTTCTCCCCTGTTGCCAAAATCAACTCTATCCGCCTTGTTCTTTCCCTTGCTGCCTCTTTAAAATGGGAAGTCCATCAGATGGATGTTAAATCTGCCTTCTTGCATGGGGACTTGCATGAAGAAATCTATATGGAACAACCCATTGGCTTCATCCAAACAGACTCCAGCCTTGTATGTCGACTTAATAAATCTCTTTATGGTCTCAAGCGAGCTCCTCGGGCTTGGTATGCCAAAATGGATAGCTTTCTTTTAGAATCTAGCTTTTCTAGGTGTTATTCTGACAATACTGTCTACACCAAAAAAGTGGGCAACTCTCTTATCATCCTTGTTCTTTATGTTGATGATCTTATTCTTACTGGTAGTGATCCCAACCTTATAAACCATGTGAAGTCCAGCCTTAAAAAAGAAATTTGAAATGACAGACTTAGGACACTTACACTATTTTCTCGGTCTTCAAGTCTTGCAATCCAAGGAGGGTATTTCCCTTTCCCAGTCCAAGTATGCTTGTGATATTCTTCGTCATTTTCACATGGAAGAATGTAAGCTAGCCCCTTCTCCCTTTCAATCTGGAGTCAAACTTTCAGTCTCTTGTACTTCTCCTGAAGTTGATGCTACCTTATACCGTCAACTTGTAGGAAAACTCTTGTATTTAACCCATACTCGTCCTGACCTTTCCTTTGTTGTTGGCCTTGTTGCTCGTTTTATACAAAACCCCCGTGAAAGTCATTGGAAAGCAGCTAAAAGAATACTTCGTTATGTTCGAGGTACAGTACAGTTTGGGATTCATTACAGTGCTAAAGCAACTCCTCTATTAGTTGGTTTCACTGATTCTGATTGGGCTGGTGACCCTGATGATCGGAAGTCTACTGCCGGTTATGTCTTCACTCTTGGTTCAGGACCTATTACATGGGCTTGTAAGAAACAGGGTGCCATTTCTCTTTCGTCAGCAGAAGCAGAGTATCGTGGTGCCGTGGAAGCTAGTAAGGAAGCCTTGTGGCTTCGTCAGATCCTATCAGAATTTGGCTTTGAGCAGCAGCATTCAACCACACTTTGGTGTGATAATCAAAGTGCCATTCAGCTATTAAAAGATCCAGTCCAGCATCAGCACAGCAAACACATTGAACTACACATGCACTTCATCAGAAAACTCATTCATGACCATGTTCTTGAAGTGCAATATTGTTCAACAGATGATCAGGTTGCAGACATCTTCACAAAGGCTCTCACAGAGGCGAAGTTCACTAAACTTAGATATATGCTTGGAGTTCAGGAAGTTGTCACTAAGGGGGGATAGGCTCTAGTGCCTCCTTCCTTCTCCTATTGTGTCATATTTGTAAATCCTTCAATCCTATCCCAAGTTGTTCGTAAGGGGGGATGTTAGGATATTCCGACACATAGGAAATAGTTAAGTTCAACTTGGTCTAGTATAGAGTTAGGTATAGAGTTAGGTAAAGTGTGTTTCTTTACCGTTGTACATTTTGTAACTTACAATCCGATGGTCACGATACGTAGTGATCTGATGGTTCATTCTCTCCTTGGTATTACTGACACTTGATCCGTGGCTTGACACCCGATTGGTCCATGAATTCTATTTAAAGCGCATGGAGGGTCATTGTTTGGGTAATCCGTCTATGAGAGAAAGCTTATGCAAATTTTCATTCTTTTATTAATAAATTGCCTGCAGTAGCCACGTTGGCGCAGGCCGTGGACTGTTTCCCTCTTTGAGGGTTTTAACCACGTCAAAAATACTGGTGTATTGATTTGAGATCTGGTTGTGAACGGTGTCCTTTTGGTGTTCTTTCTGAGGAACTTACCCTGTAAATTCCTACACGGAATCCACCGTATTTATAGTATTCGATAGGAAATCAAATATTGAAGGATGATCAAGGTCACTGGAACAATCTTCTTTATAATCTGGAAGATGGGAACGATGGTGGTAATCTTTCCATGGTGCCTTGTCAATCATCATTAACTAAACAATTCCTTCGTTTGTAGAATGTACATGTGACCAAGGATCTGAAGGGGTACTATATTCCTTAGACCTATCTATCTAAATGCTTGATGAGCATTGGTTTGGGTTCGCCTCCCATGCCGAAAACGTTGATTGCTACAATATTTCTATTGGGCTTGGAGGCAAAACCTCATGATGATCCATGCTAACATCATGATCGGATATCTTCTGAATAGAAGACACCATATTGTAGGTTCCCACCATGGCCACTTCCACCAGATTGTTTGGAGGCGATAGGGCAAAAGTACCCATCAATGTCAGGTCTTTTAGTAGGCCTAATTCAATATTTTGAAGCGACTGAGAACTCCCGTGGATCATCGGAATGCTTCCCGTAACTTGTGAACTGTTGGGGAGAAATGTTTTTTGGTCGATGATTATAATTCCTCCTTGGAAAGGAAATGCAATCTTTTTGAAGTATGTCGACACAACAGTGGCCATAGCATATATCCAAGGCCTTCACAATAGGATGTTGTAATCGAGGTTTCCGTCGATAACTTCAACATCAATTTCTACTGTCTTGCCCCCCAATTCGACTTGCAAGTTACTTAAAATCCCATATGGAGTGTATGTTCATCCATCAAATGCTTTCAACATCATTGATGATTGCGACAAGGTTGGTGAGCCCAAAGTTTTCTAGCAACTCATCCACATAATACATGTAGATGCTCCCTCATCAATAATCGTTCGATGAACAGTTTTGTTGAGGGATTTCACTTGAATAAGGAAAGAAAGTTGAGTTGGTAACTGAGGGTCATATCCTTTATGATTAAAGGTGACAAGATTGGAATCCGCTGGGTCAATCCCATCTATTTCTAATAATAGAGCCTGCTTTTCGGAGGGGCAATTTTGCAATACCTCAAGTGTCGACATAGCAGATGGCGATTGGGCTAGGTCCTCTACTATATTATAATTCTCTACTGCTCTGGCATGGGGATTAAATGTCGATTTGTGTACTACTCCCTTTGTCGGCTTTATCATTAGCTCAGGAATGATGGGTGGCACAACTTCGGTCAAAGTTGTTTTCGAACTACTAGGTTGATCAGTAGCATTGTTGTTCGACATCTATGGATTTCCGTAATCTTTATTCCTTTTCGATATCAAAGCATCATTTTGTTGTTTTGAAATGGACAACATGAGCACTTGGGATGGGGAGGCATTGTCACTAGCAACCAGATTGGTTCCTGGATTTGGAAACGGATCAGTCAATACCACTGAGGTTTTTTAATTCTTTAAGATTTTCCTAAGCTCAGCTTTATGTGGAAAGTCTTTCATCCAATGATCCTCATCGCATATAAAGCATGGATGATTTGGTTTCCTTTCTCCAGAAGGGTTTGCAGAAGATTTTTCAGGAGACAACTCCTCTTATTTCTTCTTTTTCCCTTTCCTTTTCTTCTTGCCCCCTAGTTGCTTCGGTTATTTTCCTTTGTCAGTCGACAATGCATTTACCTTGGAGGTGAGAAGTTCTTCATTTGCATTTTGACTAGAAATCATACGAGGTTTCTTCAATGTAGCCTTTATAGTTTTCGTGCTAGTCGTACCTATCACACCATTGCCGTCATGAGAGTTTTTGTTTGATTTAGTAGGAGGAGGAACGGAAAATTCCGGTCTAGGAGCATCAGGTATTTTGTCATAGAGCATGCCAGACTGAGTATATATCAAGTCTAGATATTGCGCACGAGTAATGACTTGCTCTTCAGTGACGACCCCTCCTTTGCCACATCTTCTGTGATAGAAGGTAACAATGACTTAATAAACCATTCAGCTAACAACTGATCAGGAACATATGTTTTTACCATTCTACGATGACGCCACCACTCATGGATATGATTAGATATGTGAGTGGCTATCTTCTGTTTGAAATTGGTAAGAAGCTCTGTTCCTATTTTGTACCTTATGGGTAACTAAAAATGGGTTAAAAATGTTGTGGCAAGGGTGCTGAAGTTATCAAACGAAGCTCTAGGCAATTCAATGTACCATTTATCTTCCGAACCAGTTAACGTTCGCTGAAAGAGGAAAAACCTAATCGAATCATCATTGGGAGTGTTGGATGAACACCACAGATGAAAGGTCATCACATGATTTGACGAGTCCTCACCCGAATTTCCATTAAATTTAGGAATATCTGACAGTAGTTTATGAGGAATCGTCGGCCACCAAGGGGCATAAGAAATTGGATCGTTTGTTAGCCGATTTAGATCCGATAACTCTAAAGTCGCCACGGAGGGAAACTGTTGATTCAGGTTTGGTGAAGCATACCCAGGATAAGATGGGATTGCTTTAGCAGTGGGTCTTTGCATACCAGCATAGTACATTTGATGCTTATAATTTTGTTAAGGTTGATGAGCATAACCATTTTGATATGATTGTTGTTGACCATTTCGAATATACAGCTACCGATTACTCGCAAAGACTTGTTACTCAGATCCTTGGTAAGCTTGTTGGAATTGTGGCTGTTGATATTGCACTAGCCATGGTTGTGAGACCATTTGTTGTTGTCCAATACTAGCTATATGACCAAGATGAGGGGTAATAGTACCCATTTGAACCTGTGTCACTCCGGTTAGGGAGCCACTAATTGGTGATTGCGGCTGTGTCGTGGAGATAGGAGGCTACAGTATTACGACTTGAGAGACTTGAGGTTGGCATACAACAAGCAACGCTTGTACTTGCGACACTGTCACAATGGCCAGTGTAGTGGGGATATTCGACACAGGTAGGATTTGTTGCATTGAGTATACAACTCTTGGTTATTGAGGCAGTATTGGCACCGAACCACTGGATGTAATTCCATCATGACCCAAATTCTGTTCCGAACTCCCATATGGTTGTTCTACTGAAGGAAACAATGAAATAGCATACTTTCCCCCATATGATGGCAATCTAGTACTCAATGGAATGATTGGCCTTTGGGAACCGGACTGTCCAAATTGATATTGTTGCAAAGGATCAATTTGTTGAGACTAACATAAGAGATTCCAGATATTATTCTGGACAAACAAATGGGAACAGACCATACTGTCGAAATAATCCTTGGATGGACTCCATCTAGTGGTTGAGAGCTAGTTGGGACAGATGGTACACCAGTGAACATTGTTGGAGTAGCAGCAGGTGGTTCTACTGCTGTTGCATCAGATGACACAGTCCTAGATGTTGATGGTTTTTCAGACATATCTAGTCTATCCAAGAGATTTCCTAGCGATTCTATAGGAACTTGCGATGAAGGGAGACTAACTTCTGATGAAGAAGGATATAGGGTGATCCCGGCTCCAAAATGCAATGGAGTACTGGACAGAGGATCCTCCACAATCTCTTCTATAGCAATCAATCCAGGTGGGAGAGGTAGACCATCAGGTCTATAAAATATTTCTGGTTCCGAAGAAGATATAGACTTTGTAGCAACAGTTGTTGGAGGGGTAACACCTTCCGAATCAGCTGTAGATGTAGCCGGTTTAGGATTATAAGTGTTTACCATTACACTAGGATCAGTTCTAATGTCCTCTTGTGGCCGCGGAACTTCTTTTGTAAAGGAAGGGGTACCAGAGATGGTTGGAGTAACCGGAGTCCCTGAGGATGTTGGAACACAGGTTCCAAGCAAACCAGGGGACTTTGATCTGATTAAACGAGTTTGCTTTCTCCATAATAGTTTCATTTCTGGAGTCAAATACAGTTGACTCATTAATCTCCACGAACGACGAGGTTTCAATTGGCTTTCTTCCACGATTGCGAACAAATGCTCAGATGGACCTTTTCCTTTAAGTAGTCTAAAAAGGAAAGAAAGAGATTACTCTGGAAATCTAGACAGAGGGATTACCAAACCAATCGCAAAACTGCAGAATACTTTTTACGGTATGGTAGTCAATCTTCCCGAATGCTGTGTTCAATGCATTATGATTGATAGGGCAGTAGACATGGCTTCCTAAGGATAAAGGATATAGCCTATTGTGGTCTCCCAATATATACTCGACGGTACGTGGGAGCACGAGTTCGTGCTAGCACTTTTCATCTCAAAGAGGAGGAATCACCCAGCCTACGATGAAAGCGATAGTTACCAGGCTTTACGATGCCGGAATATGTCTCTAGCCTAGACTTGTAAATGTTGTGTGTTAGGTTCCAAAGCATTTTTATGTTCATTGAATTTATTTTACAATTGATCTTTCTTAAGAAGTTTTCCTTTCAGGTTCACCGCGTGATGTAGATATACAATTCCCAAAATGCAATCTAAGATGATAAACAATCGTTTAATCTTCTTTTTGCAATGAAAATCCTAGCTACTAAAGAAAGAGAAGCGGGACTCTTTCAACATAGAGCAGAGAGCACACCCTAGATGAACTGTCCTAAATCAAATCAACAAGCAATCTAAATGCAAATGCACATGCATGTATTTCTTTTCACCTTCTTAATGTGTGAATGACAAAAAGAATGCTAAGTACAAATTTGAATCGTTTCAAGCGACAGTACTAACGATTTTCTTTTCAAAAGACAAAAGGAAAATAACGACACTTTGTGATTTTGAATTGAAAACTACTTTTGACACTTGAAAAACTATTAATTCAAATCAAATACAAGAGTAACAGTATAATCGACCATCAAGAACAGTAGGATTCTTTTCTTTGACTAAAAACGACACTTGTGACACTTCGAAATCAAAAGATGAGAGTTTGATTATGCTAATTCTTTGTAAAGGAGAACCGTAAATGGCGAGCAATACATAAAAACATTAACAGTTCTTTGTACTATGGAAGTTGAATCATGCAAAGGAAGGGAGTTTCCACAATGGTATAATGATCACAGACAATAAAACTCTTGAATAAAGCTGAAGAGAGTGAACAAAAAACCAAAATCTGGAAGCAGAAGAGGTCTTATCTGATCATCGCACCTGTAACACAGGGAAAGAGCGATGCATCTCACCTACTGCACATGGGAGGTGTGATGCATCCAGATTCCCAAGAGGAGAAGGTGAAATGGTATAGGGACAAGACTTCAACTTGGTTCTTGGTCACAGTTTGCAGCTTAGTTAAGGGATTTAGGTCGAGCTAAAGATAGTCAATAAATGCAAATCATAGGGGCTGATCTAATGAGGCTACTTGCCACCACCAGGGCAATTAGGATGTTTGAAAATCAATTGTTCAGTTTATAAACAAAACCCAGAGATAGACTGAAGCAGAATTGATCTACTTTGCACTTGCATAGTAAATGCAGTTCGAAGGCTAGCTGGCTTGACTTCAGGCTCCATCTGTAAGTTTATAAAGCAAATAAGCTATTCGTTCCCCAACGGAGTCACCATTTTGTTATCGGGAAATCTAGTGTCTATGCAGAGCTGCTAATCCCACTAAGATGGGTAGCTATCTTAGAAAAAAACAAATTAAAGTTAATTTCATTTTCTTTTACAATAAGTAGATAGGAGAGGAGCAAAGAATACCAACCTCAATCTTTCACTCGATTCCATGATTGTTCCTTCTCCTCTCTGAAAGATATTTGCCACTCTTTCTTTGACCACTCCGCTTCAAAGAGTACCTGTAAAGTGAAAGCAGCATAATACCTTCAAATTGCAGAGATCTACAATCATAAATAATATAGGACCAAATATATATTGACCACACAAATGCATATATTATCAAACATACAAGAATGTGGAGGAAAACGTGAATAGCTTTATTGATGTGAAGATTAGAAGAGAGGATTACAACCCATTGATCTGACCGAGTGTCATCCTCCCAGCATGAAAGCCCTTCTTCACCTCATGAAAAGCTTAGATCACCCAACGCTATGATATTCCACGAGGAAACCAACAACACTTCCTTACAAGATACAAGATTTCAGCCTCTGGATCTTTGGGATGAGGGATCCATATATAGATGATCGTAGGGGGGTGAGTCTGCTTCTGGGATTTTGATTAGTGTCTTCTCTCTAATAGTTCTTGATTCCACTTGGACATTGATGATCTCTTACTCATCCCTGGGCGAATTCAGAGAGGCAAGTGTCACAGGAGAAGTTTCTGGAAGATTCCATGATCATCCACCTTACAAACTCTCTTTCATTTGTCTACTCTCGCCCATCACACCCTACAGAAGGGATTTCCAATATGCATCACACTTTTTGCAATGAGTAGGTGAGATGCATCACACCCTTAGCACTGAGCAATCTGTATGGTCCAGTTTTGACCACTTATGAGCAGTTTTCTGTGGAGAACTTCTAGGAGATGATGTAATTAGCTAACCTTTTTCCTTTAGGGCATGAAACAACACTTTTAGGGACTCAGAAGCCATTGTTTTATGGACATATGTGATTGGGGTTGCAGTGCCCAAATATGTCTATAACAACACAAAATCTAATTTTTAACTCTTCTTTTCTTCCCCAACTCTGAGGAATCTGACTCTCTTCTTTTTTCCGTAAACACAATTGCAATAGATTTCCAAATCAACATGTTTCAAACCTGGAAACAAATTTCTTGAGTGAAGAATCTGCATCCCCTTCTCACTCATGTGCCCAAGCCTATGATTCCACAATGTTATATCTTCTCCTATAGAGGTTAAATCATTAACAGAATTAGAAATACCATTGCATAAAAACAATTTACCAACCTTTTCTCCTTTTTTCTATTACCAGGGCTCCTTTAGTGACCTTCCAAGTTTTATCTGTAAAAGCTATTACACAACCTTCACCTCCCAACAACCCTATTGAAATCATATTTTACTTCAAATTTGGAACATGCCTTACCTCTTTCAATAGCCATTAATTTCCATTCTACTGTTTTATGAAAAATATACCCATTCCAATGATTTTACAGGGTTTATCATCACCCAATCAAACCTGTCCAAAATTTCCTTGAACATAATCATGAAAATGTTTCCTAGTAGGTGTGGCATGCAATGAGGCCCCTGAATCTACCATCCAAGCAACAATAATATTTTTTGATGAAATAATCAAAGCATCTTGCAACACATCACCTGTCACATTCACTTCATTATTATTTTCTTGTTGCATGTCTCCTTCTTTTCCCTTCCGAGACTTCCAGTCTTTCTTCAGGTGTCCTTTCTTCCTGCATTTCCATCACACTATCCCCAATTTGGACTTGGATCTACCTTTCCTTGACTTACTGCAATATCTTGGGCTCTTTCCTCTTTCCATTTTTCTTCCCCTAGTCTCCGCAGTCAAAGCATTACCTGATGTCTCACCAGAGCTTTTCTGTCACATTTCCTCGCTAAGGATTGCACCAACAACATCGCCAAACTTTAATGTACTAGATCTAGAGACAGAGCTACTAATGGCCATAACTAAACCATTCCAATTTTCTGGCAATGAGCATAGAAATAACAAATCCCTAACTTCATCATCAAATGTTACCCCTACAAAACTTAATTGACTATTAATTGTATTAAATTCATTTAAATGATTAGCAACAGATCCACATTTTGACATCTTCATATTAAATAAATGCTTCATAAGAAATACCTTATTTGAGGCTGAGGTTTTTTCATATGGTTTGGCCAATGCCGACATTAAACCTTCTGTTTTCATTTCCTTTGAAATATTAAAGGCTACCAACATTGCTAGGCACAACGGTCTTGTTCCAAGTGTCTTTCTGTCAATAATATCCCATTCTGCATGTCATACTCAGCGGCTTCTTTGTCTTTCCGCTCAATGGTGGGTGCAAATATTTTTGGTACAAGTAATATTCCATTTGCATATTCCACAGCTGGTAGTTTTTTTCATTAAAGTTTTCAACCCTAGACCTACCATCTTCATTGATTGCTCCCACTCGAACCAGGAACCCTTCTCTTCTACGACTTTATCATCCAGATAGAGCTTCGGCTCTAATACGAGTTGTTAGAAAATTATATATTACAGAGAAATGGAACACATAAAATATTGTAGAAATATAAACACGGAAAATGCATAAAACAAGAGAGACACAAATATACGTGGTTCACCTAATTTGGGCTACATCCATGGAGAAACAACTAGTCCTTCCTTTTATATTATCTAGCAAAATGAAGAGATACAACCTACAATAGATCCATTGTAATTTCCTCCTCACTCTCACACAATCTCCTCTCTCTTCCTCGCTCATAATACAAATCTACAAAGCCATAATACAATTCCCTTATATATAGCGAGGGGTTTCCTTCTAGGGAAAAAAAACCCTAAACTAAACATAACTTCTACCATCATATTTCTGCCTAATGAACAGCCCAGATTGACTATGAATTTACAACATTTTACAAAGCAATTTTACATCTACTTTTAGCTTCGGGGGTGTTGCCCGTAATCCCTCGCCAGGGGGAGCTCTAAAGAATCATCATCAGCCCCCTAGAGGTGCACATAAATGGTTACAAAATGGGTTCCATTGCGGTGATACCTCTGAATAAAGAAGATAGTCAGGCTCCACACCCAACAAGAAGATCAATATTTTGATATATGACAATGGATGATAATACACCTCGAAAGAACTTGTTGCCTTCTATAAGAAAGTTGGGATTAAGAAGGAGTTGATTGTTCCCTACAATCCTCAACATAATGGTGTGGAAAAAAGAAGGAACAGGTCCATTGAAGAATATTTCAAGGCCATGATGCATGATCATAATCTATTGATGTTCTTATGGGGATAAGAACCATAGATAGTTGTATACATTCATAATAATATTCCCCACCATTATGGAAGATATGAATCCTGAAGAAGCATTCAGTAGACGAAAGCCAAAGGTTGGGAATATGAGAATCTTTGGTTTTCCCTATTTACATCCATGTTCCTAAGGATAAAAGGAAAAATCTAGAACCTTCGGGAAATAAAGGCATATTTTTTTGTTACAACGAATCATCAAAGGCCTACAAAATCTACATTCTAGAGTAGTAACGGATTGAAGTTAGACGTTATGCCACCTTTGATTAGAAGGTTTTAAATTGGAAGTCTAAGAAAGTTTCCATATACTCCTATGATGAAGTAAATCATGACGCTTCTAAGGCTTCTGAGGGCCTTGTGAACCAATAGAAACAATTGTTGTCCCAAAAATTAGAAAGAGACCAATATGGCTTAAATCTACGTTGGAAGAAGCAGAAGCTAATGCAAATCCAAATGGAACATCAAGAGAAAGTAAGAAACCTAAAATGTTTTTCTAGATATGCAACTATTATGACCAACACTATTGATGTAAAACCTTCAACTTATGAATAAGTAGTTATCCAACAAGTGTGGAAGGAGGCCATGAATGAAGAATACCAATCCATCATGAAGAATGATGTTTCAGAGATTGTGCCAAGACTAGAAGGGAATTCAATGGTCACTTACAAATGGATATACAAGATCAAGCATGTTTCATATAGGAGTATTGACAAATACAAGGCGTGATTTATAGATAGAGGGTTCTCCCAGAAAAAGAGGGAAGACTATGATGAGACCTTCACTCCAGTTTCCAGATACACCTCCATTAGATCCATTATTTATTTTGCTACTTCTTTGGGATGTAATTTTTCATCAAATGGATGTAAACACTACTCTCCTAAATGGTGTAATTGAG
Organism: Pinus taeda; assembly: GCA_000404065.3. Lineage (NCBI taxonomy): Eukaryota > Viridiplantae > Streptophyta > Pinopsida > Pinales > Pinaceae > Pinus > Pinus taeda. The sequence goes on along the minus strand of APFE030854707.1, from coordinate 3,416 downwards.
GAAGAGGTGTACATAGAGAAACCTCAAGGTTTTTAGGTGCATGGATAAGAATCTCACATTTACGGGTTGAATAAGGGCTTGTAAGGACTCAAGTAAGATACAAGAGCTTGATATGCTCAAATTTATAGCTACCTAATGAGACTTGTCTTTACTAAGAGTGACGTTGATCCAATCTATTTCAAGGTTATTGTTGAGCCTCAACCTTGCACCTTCCTACACACCCTCTTAACCCTCATACTCCACTCACTTCACTCATCCAGTGGTTGAATCATTGCATTATAGTTTAAAAAGGACTGTTTATATGGTTTTATAACTATAATGATGTCTATTGTTTGGTTTAGTCTTTTGTTCATGCAGCTGCAGAAACTAGTCAGTTTCCGCAGCCAGCACAGGTTTCCGCAACCAGCACAAGATTCCGCAGCCATTTTGTTAAAGGTTGTACTCCAAGTGTCTTCTGAAGGAATGGGCTATATGGGCAAGCTCCAGATGGCATGTACATGGATCGTGTCCCTTCGAACCGGCCAAATCACCCATTAGAGGCCGCGGTCAACCAAATTCAAAGACATGGCCAACCAAAGAGTCCAGCATTGGCACATCACTGTTTTGGGCACGTGAATGATACGTGGCCTAGTTCCCAGCTCACGGAAGCTCCAGTGCACCTGAGGATCGTTCTTGAACAATAAATCTAACAGCCAACCACTCCGAAGATTTACGAAGCATAACGACAATTACACTAGATCTCGGCTGCAGAGATCTACGTGTCTATGGCACGCAGTTAATAGCATAAGTAGTTGATTAGTTAATTGTAGAACTTTTACATTATAAATAATGCGTTTTCAAACGCTGTAAAGAGACTTTTTGAATGCATAGAATTTCTGAACTGTTATGTAATTTCCGCACGCTGCTGGTTATATCACCCCACTATTTTATATGTTGCTGATTTGAATACATGAGTAGACCTTTCTGAAGATAGTCTTGTGATCATTTGATTGGCTGAAGTGGGAGAGGGCCCCTGCATACTGAAGCCCTATAAAGTATTTGTTTAGTTTCATTATGCTTTTGTTTTGTCATTCGTTTGTACATAATATGTTGCTTTATGTTTCTGCTGCTCATATCTTTATCTTTGTAAACTGATCAGTGCTTTTTGCAGGTTCTTTTAGGCAGCCCGGGCAATCTTTCATTTTATTTAATAACTTTTGGCATATGTGATCATCTTGTCCTTCCTCCTAACCTTTATTTTCTGCAATTTACATTCATCATTGTCCTTTTCAAGTTGTTATTTGTTTATTTCTTTTTCTGCTAAATTAGATGTCATACTGCTTAACAATTTATGATTTCTTTCTGTGGTCAAATGACTATATCAGCAGGAGATCAGAAGATCACTAACTGTAGTGTGATTTAGTTGTCATATTACTTACTCATAGTTGCTTTCCATAAAGTAGATTGAGCTGAATGGTAAAGAACTAAAAGAGTCTAAGTAGTGTGATTAATTTCTTTTTACATTTAGTTATCATATTGCTTGTTATGTTCATGATTACTTCCCCAAGGTAGATTGAGCTGAGGGGTAAAGGATTTGAAGAATTCAAGTAGTGTTATTAGTTTCGTTATGTAATTTACTTTCTTGAATAGTTAAATATCATATTGCTTGTTATGCTCATGATTACTTCCCCAAGGTAGATTGAGCCAAGGGGCAAAGGATCTAAAAAGCTCAAGTAGTGTGAGTTAGCTGCTTTACTTTAAGTTGAGTTGTTTTTCAAGTTTTTGCTTTCTTTTCATTTTCAGCAGCAAGGATACCAGGCCATTTCCATTAGTTCATTTTTTGATGAATTTTGTTTTCTCTTAAGAATTGGTTTCATTTCAGTTATTGTAAAGCTTTCTTTTGAGCATTTTTCAAGTTCAGAAATCATCACCATTTACATTCCACACACTTCACACTTCACTTTAATCACCACACATTAAGAAAAGAATAAAATCCAAAAACGAACTAAAAAGCTTAAAACAACAAAAACCTAAGAAAATGGTTATCTAAGTACATATAGTACACCTCACTTCGTTAGTTTACGAACCCCAGGTTGACAATATAAATAGCAATTTAGATCACACTAAATTGACCAAACATTTTGGTGCCGTTGCCAGGGAAGTGAAATTAGGTAGCCAATTTCTAAAAAAATATATATATAAAAACAAGAAAATTTCAAGAAAGGAAAATTAATAACCTCTCAAAGTATGCTCTCCTCTTGCGCCTAGTGTGATCTGGAGGATCAGAAAAGAGAAAGTTATCAATTTAATAGTTCCTTGAGTATGCTCTCTTCTTGCACCTAGAGTGACCTGGAAGATCAGAAAGAGAATTATTAACCTGACTTGAAGAAAAATAAAAAATGACATGCATAGAGCAAGAGATTCTAGGGGAAGGTTTTTAGCTAGATCCAAGAGTTCGATTTTTACAACTCCATCTACTTCAAGGAGTAGGCAAGAGACACCTCCATCATCTCCAACTCACACTCCTAGCTCTAGGATTCCTGGAATTCAAGAGGCAGTAGTTGACTCTCCCACACCATCTACTGAATCCGAATTAGAAAGAGATCCTTTCCTTCCTTCTACAGGGAGACAGATTGTAATTGAAGAAGTAGAATCACCTGAGGAAGAGGGAGAAATTCCTCCTCATTCACCCTTGGTAGAGGAACCAGAGAACTCTGAAGTCTCTGAAGAAAATACCATGGCAGAAGAAGGAGCAACCAGACTTGGTAGAGGTAGAGGTAGAGGTGGAGGAGGAAATAATGGAGGAGGTAGAGGTAACATTGGAGGAAATAGGGATGGAGACAACTCATTCGAATTTCCTATAGTCGATGATGACTCCCGAGCCAAAATGAAAAACATCTTGCCATCTGTCCTCCCAAACTTTCATGGATTAGGAAATGAGGACCCTGAAACATTTCTATTTGAGTTTGAGGTCGTGTGTCGAACTTATGATTATCTGGAAGACACTCAAAAAATCAAATTGTTCCCTTCAACATTGAAAGGGGAAGCCTTGAAATGGTTCATGGAATTACTCACTCAATCCATTAGTACTTGGAATGATATGAAACAAACATTTTTGGATAGGTACCTGGACTATTGTATGCCCACCAATCACAAGGATGAGGTATTCAAGATGGTGCAAAAGGAAGATGAAAATTTGGAGGATTTACTTGAAAGATTTCAAAATAACCTTAAAAGAGAAAAAATGAGTAACTTAGATGAGGAAACTTTGAAAGCCCTTATATTAAAATCCATTAGAGATGAATGGATAGATATTTTGAACATGATGGGAAAAGGAGACATATCTCAACTTCCACTTCATGATATAGCAGAGCTATGTGTTCATCTCTCACGAGGAAAATCTAAAACTCAAAAAGGGCCTAGAGATCCTTCTCTCC
>APFE030854704.1:241466-273434 GCA_000404065.3 Pinus taeda | reverse complement strand
AGTAAGGAGAACACAGGGAGTCAACTGAGTACTTACCCGAGGTTTCATGCTTGTGTTTTGCTGGATTCTGTCTCCAGCCTCGAATTGGTTCAGACTCGGTCTCGTTCTCTGATCGAAATTTCTCCAGAAATACAGCATTATATTTCTTCTCTGCTGTCGGTAAGTGATACATTAGCCTTAGATCTTTGGCTCGAAAAGAACCTAAAATCCTCCCGTCCGCAGTGCTAAACAATCTGTTGATAATTGGGAGCTCTTGGATTTCCCACCTTACCACATCTGTGTAAGGAAGAATTTGCTCCCGGGCCGCTATTCTATGTAGAATGGAGTCGACCAAGTCTTTTAAATTGGCATTAGATTTGCTGGTATTATCACATGAAATTTCTATTCCGGTCACCTTTGGCTCTTTTTCTTCAATCAAATTATAAGTCTCTTGCGAAGTGGTCCTGGTAAGTCCTAAGCATGTTGTATCTGATATAAGCCCTTTGTTCTTTCCGCTTGGATCAATGACAGCTTGCCCTGCGGATTGCGGAGCATTGGGCATTGTAGTTTTCTTGGATTTCTTTCCCATCCCACTTAATTTTGTCTCTGTGGAAGAATCCTGCACAGAGCGAAAGATAGGCGTAACACAGACAACAATAACATAAATTGAACAGCATGAAGTATATATATCTGGATGCATTCATAGTGATTAATTGACTTGAGGTGGCCTTAGGATCAAATCCGTAGATAGATCACAAGCCTGCTGTTTTCATTAAATGGTCGTTATGGCCTGTCGGTCTCATTAATACCAGTCACTTCGGTTAATGGCCGAATGATTTATTTGAAGCATGCCTTGGGCGATTTGGCAGTTTGAATTTGGATGAGCGGCTTTTCAAAGGATATTGCCTTAATTACGAATAAATTATATTAAACTGTCTTTATCACCATTACCTTGAAAACTGTGCTTTTTACCCATTTCGCAATCGAGCATCGGGGAAATGCTAAGTTATTGCATTGGTTTTGTTTGGAATCCCCGATCGCCGATAGCGATCGCATCGCGTCGGAAATAACTAGTAAGGCCGCTTAAAATGAGGGCATGGTGAGTCGCCGATCGCCGATAGCAATATCGCATCGCATCGGGCGAGGGGGAGGCTTTTTGCATTTAAGTGTGATTGCCGATTGCCGATTGCTGATATCGCATCGCATCGGAGCAAGGGTTATTGCTTATGTTACTTTATGCTTTTGGCGATATCCGATAGTGATTTCGCATTGGCAAAAACCAAGATGTCCCTTAAGTTGTTCTTTCTTTGTCATTGCGATATGCGATCTTGCGATCACTTTATCGCAATGATAAAGATAAATCGTTTTATATTGGGATTTTTGATTGGCTTTATTTAGAAAGGTCTTTTAATAATGTTTCCTTTTATTCGAGCCTTTTTTGAAATAGAACTCTAAATTGATACCAATTTGAAACAAAAATTAAAAGGGACCCATTTCACATTATAATTTTGGAATAGTAATGATATGAAATGGGGGGTTGTTGTATGGCACAACAATATAGTAGCTCTAGGGTTTTTTGATTGATTTTGTTGGGTTTTTGCTAGATCAAATGGAGCAGGCAGCTTTGGGTCCGGGAAATCAAGTCAGGAATGCAAGGTGTTCTATGGGGCGAGATAGGTAGGTGTTTTGGCACTTGAAATTGAGTCAAATGGTAGGATTAAGACTAGTGAGGAAGTGAGGAGGGCATGCAAAGATCATGTATCCTTCTCAAACAGTAGAAAACATAAAAAACTAAATGGTTTCCCAAGGCAGAGCACTGTAACCAATGTATTCTACCTATCTATCTTGATATCATTTAGCTAGAAGAGATAAATTAGATTGTGCACACATAACACATGAGGAACAACTAGTAACAGAAGAAGAAACTATGCAAAAACACTTTACCACAAGTATCCCACAAAAATAGCTGCAAATCCTGGTTTATTTCCTTGCCAAGTTGTTGTCAATATGTACATTGTAGCTCAGAGCATCCAAGAGAGTCCAACCTTTGCTAATGACTGAAAAAATACATAATATAGACATCAAAACCACATATTCTAGCCATCAAGGGTCAAATCAAAGAGATAAGGGACTGTTCCAACCATTTCCAAATAAGGAACAGGAATATAGGCAGTGGAACAACTTGCCTCTATAAGCATGGAAACTGATTCATTTGACCCCAAACCACCTCAAAATGATGAATCTACCCTCTAAGGTCATTTTACAATTACATTTACATAGCATAGCATCATTTACAATCATAAATTCATCCATGATGAGAGAAAAAGTCAACTTGTAGAAAAACTAGGCGAAAACTGGATTTTTGGGCAAACTGGATCTATGCATAGCACCACTAGCCAAGTGCGTAGCGCGACTTGATAGCCTCTTTTGGAGGCCTTCCCCTTAGCCAAATTGAGACCAATATAGCTCATTGGAAAGGTCGTCCTGTCTAGTTTCTGGAACAGCTTCAACTTTTGTATTTGGATGTCAATTTCCCCCTCAAAAGTTAACTCTCCCAAGGCTACTTCTGTGTGTCCAAAAAGAGGCAGAGAGGTCATTTTTTGGTAGTTTTTTCACCTTTTGGTGACCTAGTTTTGCTCCAACTACTGAGATTTTCTGGGTTTGATGCTCTCATCATGATTAATCCATATATACAAGCCATTTCTCCAAAAATTCTTCTAGTGAAAAGTATAGTGCCGGTGGCGCTACGCACTTAGGGCAAATTTCTGTGTTGCAAAATTTCAAAAATTGAAATGACCAAAATTTGTCAAAACTTGCCAAGATTTGGTACAAGGCACTATCATTAATTGCTTTGTTGGGCTAGTTAGGCTTCAACCGATATTTTTAATTTATCTTGCTCCTTCTTGCTCCTTAAGGCCTTCCTCAACCTAGCCTTAAGCTTCCTCAATCCTATGTTGCATATTTTGTTCCGGGTTATGTAGTGGTAGGCCATGTGGCGAAGAATCATCTTGTCTCTATTGGCCTTCTAAATCAGCCCCTCAAGGAGTATATTAACCCTCTCAAGCCAAGTTTCCCAGTCATTCTCAATCTCTTGTTCAATTGAAGTCAACTTGACCTTGGCCTCCTTGCCCTTTACTGGTTCTCCTTGAGCATTTGCAGCTCCATGAGGACTTGCTTGTTGGTCAATTGTTTGTTTTCTTGCTCTAGATATTTGATGACCCACTTAGCCCTCTCTAAGTTGTTAGACAAAGCTTGTATCTTAGTCTCTTGCTCTTTAATGATCATGTCTTTAACAGTCTTTGGATCTTGAGCATCCAAATCAATGACACTAATGCCTTGTGTCTCCTCATGATCAACAAGGTCAAAATCTCTCTCTTGCCCATCACTTGGATCCTTCTCATGCATCTTTTTCTTTCCTTTACCTTTACCCTTGTGTTGCTACTCAACTTGTACTTGTTTAGCTGAAGAAGAAGGCTAAGCAGCTTCCACTCCTTGTGGAGATAGCATTTTCCTGTAGCTTGTAGATGAAGGCAATACCCCTTCCACACCTTGGGGAGATAATACTCATCTGGTATCTGCAAAATGTTTCCTAGTGCCTCTATCATAGGTCACAAATACTGGCACTCCAATAGTTTCAGTCTCTTGAACCTTTTCATGTCCTAAAGGTCCACCTTCCTCATGAGGCACTGATGAAAAGCCTTGAGGGCCTTTGAACATTTCATGAGAAATGAAAGTTTCCCATGGAATGTTAAGAAGGTTCAGCTGATGTAAAACAATGATTTTAATCAAAGAGTAGTGGTAAATGCTAGTTAACTACTGGGGGTATGAATTTTTCTTTATAATGAGTGCCATCTTCTCAATGTTTCTCAGCATAAAGTAGGGGATATTCATCATTCTCACCCTAGTAAAATGCATCAGCAGTCTAATGTGCTAGGCATACAATTGGAAGAACCTACCTTCACAAGTACTTGATGATGATATTCATCAATGGAGAAAACCTATCCTCCAAGAATTTAAAGGGGAATACTCTCCTAAGTTTGTTAAGATATTTAGCCTTGATGTAAGGCTCATAGTACTCCTTGCCAATGTCTTGACCTTTGTTCCACTTTTCACCCATATTTGGAATACCTGTAGCCTCTGAAATAACAATTGGTGATAAAGTGAATGTAACTCCAGCAAGGTTTACTTCATTTTTGTCCAAATGTGTCATAAACAACCTTGCTAATTCATGATGAAATTTAACCCTTTCCACCATTTCATAGAAACTAAAAAATGACTAATGTCTAAAACAAGAAATGGAAAATGGGAAGGCTTGTAGCTCCCTCAAACTGGTGAGCTCCTCTCTAATATGTCTTCCTCCCTTATGAGGCTCCCTTCCCTGTGTGTCTCTCTCCCTGGAACTGTGACTAAGAGTTTCTTCTTCATGTTCATACTCACTGTCCGTCTCCATTTTTGTATAGTTGTTTCTCTTGTGGTGAATGAAGTGTGGTGAATGAATGTAAGATGAGTATGAAGAGATTTTATAGGTAAATAGGTGAGAGTGAATAAGAGAGTGAGTAGGGATTGAGAATAGTGAGTAGGTTTTGGGAATAGTGTAGGGTTTGGGGATTGCAGAAAAGTTTAGGGAATGATTTCTAGGGAATTATATATGAGGGGATGGGATTTATGGAAGCAAATAGATGATATACGACAACAATAATGAGTGATATTTTTAAAATATATGAGACAATTTGGTGAAAATTAGGGTTTGATTTTTTGAGAGACAAATCCACCAAATACTGATGCAACAACCTCTTTTCAACAAGAATGATGGTGTTACTTACTTGCAAAGAGGAACTTTGGATGTTTTGAAGTGAATTGGTGTAATTTGGAACGATCTAGAGCTTAACTACCAGGTGCATAGCACACTCACCCAGGTGCATAGCGCCAGTTCAATTTTACACTGCAGAAATCACCCAGGTGCATAATGCCATTTCTATGTCTAGCACCGAGCTTTGGTGCATAGCGCCAATGAGATTTCTCCAAAAACACAGTGAATGCACCCCCTTTGCTCAATAACACTTCAAAATTGCATTTTTGGCTCGTGGATTTCAACTCAAACAATGAAATGACTTAAGAGAGGGATGACCTTTATATGACTTGGCAAATTTTGACTTTTTAATTTTCAAAACCCACTTTATAATGTCTATTTGCTTTTCAAATACTCTGTTTTTTTGGATGCTTGATCTTTTGCTTGAAATAGGTGAACTGATGCTTAATTTCTTTGACTTTTGTAGTGGCATGTACTTGGAAATATCAATAGGTGACCAAGAGCAGCATGAAACTATTAATTACATATGAGAAATAATAAAATGACATGAAATTTACACATAATGTATCAATGCTCTATTTTCACCTCAAAACTGGTTTTGAGGTGAATTTTTTTTTAACTTTACAAATTATGACATTAAAACATTTCTGATGATTATTGTCATCCTCATGTGTTTGCTGACCATTATTAATCAATAGTTACTGAAAATTTGTCATGGTAAAACCCTAATACCAAATAAAACTGAAACCCTAAGACCTAAGACCAAATTGATGAAATGAACTGAAAATAAACCTAAACCATTGACTGAAAAGTATGAAAGCGGGTCAGGGAAAAAACTGAATCTAACCTTACCATCAATGGATCCATGACCTAATGGAATGCAACCCCATTAGAATGAGACTCCTACTATGAAATGCAAAAGAGTAAAATTTGATCACTGATGGAAGTGTGAAGACACTAACACTAACAGAAGGCAACCGTCTATTTATATGAGGGAATTATATTGCATTTGTGCATTATGATTCTAAGCGAGAAAGAGAGAGGACAATGCGTGAGAGAGAAGAGGAAATTACAACGGATTTGTTGTAGGTTGTATCTCTTCATTTTACTGGATAATATAAAAGGAAGGAATGGTTGTTTCTCCGTGGACATAGCCCAACTTGGGTGAACCATGTATATTTGCGTCTCTCTTATTTTATGTGTTTTTGTATTTGTTGTTCCGCATTATTTTGTATACTTCATTTCTCCATTAATTATTTCTAACAATTCGGTCAAAGTAGTAAATCTCTTAGTGGATATGATTTTTTTTCTTTTGGAAGAACAATAAACTTATTTTCTGCCATTTTTTCTTATCAATTTGCTTCATTTAGGTAAGCAAAAATTTTGAAATTTTTTGTTACATCAATATTGTCATCATTAAGACTATGAAAAAAAACCAATTTAGGTTGTGGATGACAAACAACCCTAACAGTAAAAATGGTTGTTAAACAATGTAGATATGCATCAAATGATAGAAAAAAAACGTGTCAAAGCCCTCATCTATGCAACAGACATAGTTAAGCAACAAAATGGAATAGTAAAATAAGTGCAAATAAATCCAATAATCCATTGGAAACCAAATATATAAAGAATATATTTTATTAAATAACACCTGTGAAGGGAACACATAATGTTACCAGTCCCCCTCTATGGGATGGCTTCTTGGCTATCCTCAATGTCTTTAGCTTTTGTAGAGTCTCTTTCCTCTATAATGTGTAAAACACAACAAGCAAAATGTTTGATCTTAATGAGAAATCAAATGAAAAAGAAGATGGCGTGTGACATATAATAATAAGAGCTGCAACAATGAGTGCAACAATGAAAATAATCGAAAGTGAAGACTGAATGGAAAACCCTTCTATTTATAGCAAAATATTAGGTTTTCCACGAATAATGAGTAATAATAAAATATTATTAACCCCATTCTAGAATTAACCATTTGGAATATTTTATTATATTTGGTTTGGAGGGAAAAGGTATTTAAACTTTTATTTAGAAATAATAAATAAATAAATGATATATTTATCACCTCAAGAAATATGGTAAAGGAATAATAAACAAATAATGATTTATTTAATTATTCCTAAGGGATTTGGTCAAACTTGACAATGAATAATAACTAATTAGTGATTAATTTACTATTCCTAGAGAAAAATAAGATAATTAATGATTAACTATTTATTTCTCATAATTGGGTCAAATGTGACGAGGAATATTAATTAAACAATGGTTTAATTAATTATTTTTAGAATATAGTTAAATAAATACTGATTTATTTAATTATTCTTCATGGGTTTAATTATAAATGACTTAACAAATATGGTTTATTAAGTAACTTCTCACCGTGAAAGCAATTTTACTATGGTAAAATTGACCATACATGGTGTATTTTGATCCATCTAGTAAATTATGGCTAGATGATCAAGTTTTTGTGATAACGATTTGCCTTCAGGCAAAACCACTTTAGAAACTTTACAACTTTGCACCCCTCCTTTTCCGGTTTCAGGTTTTGGGGTATGAGGCCCCATGATGAATCATGTATGTTGATCTTTCATCAACATAATTTGATTTTCACTTTTGTGCCACTCCACTGCCCCTGCTAAAATTTTACCTATAAGGGGGGTCCACACTCATATCCCATCATTGGATTACACACCTCATAGATCATTGTTAGAATTGGATTTAAATTTGTGGCCTTTATCAATATTTGTTTTACTATATTTACTTGTTCTCTATTGAATTGTCTTGTAATTTGATATAAAAATTATACGAAAAGGAAAGGACAAAGGGAAAGCGAGGAAAAATGGTAGAAACATTTCAATTTATCATAACTATTAGACAAAATATGTGGTGCTAGAAATATAGTCATATGCTTTAAAAAATAAAAGAGGACGTCAAGCCAAAAAGGAGAAAATTACAAAATTAGTGTTAAAGTAGGAAACAAATGGATGTATAAGAAAATATAATATATTTAAAAAAACAATTCATATGGATATCATTTATGATATGTACATATATTGTACCTTGATACTCAATTCTCATAAGCTTCACAAAATGATTCATACAAATCACATTTATTCTAGAGATTAAACTTTTAAAAAGTATCCCTTGGTTTGAATTTTGACAAGTATGAGGCTACAAGTTTAGAAAGATTACTATTTATCTTATGAGGTTAATATTTATTTGCTTGATAATTAGAGGGTTTTGATAGTAGATTGTATTCTACAAATGGCCTAAAAATTATGTATTCGTCAGAGACAATCATAAGACATAAATATGAGAGAGGAAAGTGTGTCTATTGAAGTAACAAAACCATGGAAAAAATAGAAGAATCAAAGGTCAAGTTATTATTTAGTAAGAGCGGAAAAAACATCTCACTTAGTTATGAAAAGTAAAAACAAGTTTAAAGGAAAACTACAAATGATGTAGGCCATAAGGTAGTTTCAAGGCTGTAGTTGAAACTTGAAACTAGGTTATCTTCTAATATGAAGACAACGATCCCGTATTTTATACATCATTATTTCTAAATCATAAAATATGAAGGGAAAAAATTTGGACGAAAGAATATTTTTTATTTGGAGCTATGTGATAAAGATTTATATACACAACAAGATATAGTAGAGTTCAAAAAAAATTTGGTTACAATTGAATATATAGAATATATAATGTATATATATATATTTGAACATATTTAAATGTAGGTGATAATTGAGATAGAATGCAAGTGGAATAATTCAGTGACTATATTTCTTAAAACCGTATAGGAGGCTAGTGCATAGCATGACTATGGACCAATAGTTACAAAAATTGTGCAATAACATGATTGCAGAGCTACTAAGCAAAAGAGTTGTAACGTACCACATGTTATCCCTAGTTTTGTAATGTTAAAATTATGGTTGTATAACATTAGTGTGAAGGCCATGGCTAGCTAAGACGTTATGTTGTAAACTCAAAATAAACTAAATGTGAATTTTAATTAGTTTGATTGAATTGAGGGGCACATAGATCCAATGCTTTGAGCAAGCTTCCTGTTGCATGCCTATTGATTTCTAGTTATGTTCCTATTGTGGAGGTCCATACTGACATAATTTAACCTCTTTAATGTTTCTATGACCAACCACCAACTTGTGTTGACCAAACTAAACTACACTATACATTGGGTTGAAACCTCATATGATTCCCTTTAACAAACATCCCCTCAAAATTTGGATGCAACTTGAAGGTGGTTAGCTGCAATAAATATTACAGTGTATCTAGCCTATGGTTGTGTGGATAATTTAAGTCCCTCCTTTAGTTTCCATATCATCCATCACAATCAGATAAGTAAAATGGCTTATGCATATTTGAAAAACGGTGATGATTGTGATTTTTATGTTGTTGGTTGATGTATGGTCTTATTGCATTCATGAAAGAATTCTTAAGTCACTATGTATTCATGGTAGACAAGCTATCATTTCCAACCATAGTGTTAATGAATACTTGAACTATGTGGTTACTTCCATCTTAACAAATTGCACGACTCGTGGTATGTGAATTACTTATTATCAATATATCATACTATAAGTTCTTTTTTATCCCATATGTTTATGAATTGGAAAGATCATTTCCATACTCCTGATTATGAGTTATCTTGCATATTATGAGTTTCATGTATATGAAAGGTGTTAAAGGATTATATAGTTATAGTTAACAAACATTTAGTCTATTAATTATGTGAAGGATCCACATTCATGCCTCGACCTTTTTATACAAAAAATTATCATTCTAGGTAGATTCCCTTACCTTCAAGAAAATCCTTGTAATTTCCTTGGTTTCCTATTTCTTAAAAACATCTATAGAAATTTGGTGATCCAGAGTCTTAAAGTAATATGTTGTACTTGCTTGATGCTTGCCACAAATCACATTCAAATCAGGCCTATTGTTTTATTGTAAATCATATCTATGGATCTCGGGCGTGGCGAGGATTGGCATTACATTGAAATTTCATATTGGGATCAAGTTTGGATACAAAAATGATATGATACAAAAACACTAAGGGGAGCACATGTTGCTCCACACCAATTCAACATGGCAGTGTCCACATGGAAACCTACCATTTCTTACCGCTCTCCACTAAAACTTACAACCTTTACCATAACAAAAGTGTCGATGGAGGTTTGACCAACCAGGACAGGGTTCCATCATGGAACCTTGGTCAACCATTTACAACTTTCCACCCACCACGTCACGAAGAGAGCTTCATTCATGTTTAGTGTATGGGTGCACTAGTAGGACTAGATTTACTACGGTTATGTTGTCGAACCTTACCACCACTTGTTTCTTACCACCCTCTTCTCCTTTGTTTAAGTTTGAATGTCGTAGTGGTGATAACTTAGGCAAGATGACATGGGGGGTCGCCCCTTTATGATGATTTTTTTGGGTGACCTGTAGGTCGTGTGAGCACTACGTGATCTTACCACCACCCTACAACTTGCACTAGAAATTTTGGGCATGTTTTATGAGTGAAAAAATGAAGAGAAATAGATCTAGCCATAGTTCTATCATAGAACCCCTAGCACCACTCATTAGCCACCACTCTCCTCTCTTTGTTAATTCTCAATTCTCAATGAGGTAATGGAATTGAGTGGCATGATGTGGACCTGATTCGAACATGGAGTCCAAACACTACCCATTTCCGAGTTCTTGATTGTTAATACTTAACAATAATGAAATGCCATGCTAGTCTAGTATGATGTGGGTCTACGAACCCCACCATAATTGGGGAATGGGATGAAGTGCATATAAAAGAGGATATACTGCAAAACATAGGGAGGAGGATCATGTGGGCCCTATTCTCAAAATGATGTGGGAGTGGCTACATTGATTCCATGCACGAATCCAAGGTCACATGGACTAGTATAGTGATGATGTCTCCATTCCACATCAATGCCACATTATATTACTATAATAACGTGGAGTTGTGTCAAGTTTATGTGGCAGTGAAAATAAGGGAAACAAGTTGGTCCCATGTGGATGCCATATGTAAAACCAATGTTTATGTGGTATTAATTGATTAGTTAAACTTTAGGAGGGCATAAATTTCAATCTAAGAGTCAGATGAGATAAAATTTGTAGAATTGAGGCTTCTGTGATCCATCATAGTTATAAGAAGAGCTTCGGCATAAATCACATGAAAAAGACCTTTGTCGACGCGTTTCAAACCAACTAGTGTGGTTCATTGTCAGGACAAGTTGAAGAAACAGATCTGGCCTAGCAAGTTAAATAGACAGAGCAGAGACTCCAACGGCTACATAACGACTATTTTTGACTCTAGGACCCAGGTCAAAAGTATATTAATAAATTTAATATTCTTATTATTTTTATAATATTAATATTAATAATATATTATCTTATTTCTAGAAGTAAGTGAAATTAGGTAAAATGAATAGTATCACCAGTAATTTATTTAATTAAATAGCTTTATGTTGTTAATAGAATAATACTTATGGTTGAGAAAAATTATTATTTGTTTGAGATAAAATTTACATTGCTTGAAAGTTGTTGATGAGATGGATACAATGGAAACATCAAAATTTAATTCTGTAGAATTTGAAAGAGAGGATTTTTGGGACATGTTGAGGGTGTTGGATGTCGACAACAGGGACAGGGTATCCTCAATATGAAGTACCAATTATACCTCACGCCATTTGGATTAGGAGCCCCAACTCCAAAATAAGGTTGGTTTCCATAATTGGTGATCTTAAAGGTATGTCTTGGCTGCAATAAGCAACATGAGAAAACATACACATAACTTTAGGGACAATGAGTGAGTAAACTTTGTGTAGTATCAATTTTAATTCATAATAGATCCCTTCACATAAGACAAAATATAGTGAGCCTCTAGAAAAAAAAGTAATAGCATTATCATAAAAGGGACACAGACATATATGAAAGAATCATTAGCTAACCTACAAAATAATTTACAAGATAATAATGATCATGAAAGAAAATACAACACACATTCAATAAGATAGATACTAAAGCTAAAAAAGTAGTTCATTGACCTTAGAATGTATTAAATAACATGTATTATAAACATTTAAACAATAGTCTTACAACATCCACGATACATGCCTGAAAGTGTGCTAGCTATGAGCGTTTTTTATAATTGAGTTAAAGTTCCAAGTACACAATACAATGATATGAAACTAGCTCCAATAGTGGAACATGAAGATATCACTTGCATCTCTAAATAATGATATTCACTCCTATTCTAAGTTAGAGAAGCCAAGGCTACCAATTTAAAGTTCCAATCCTTTTGCTTGAGTTACAAGGATTCATTTATAACAATTGTGAAATTTCACCTACTCTTGTGACCTTTGAGCTTCCTCATGACTCTTGAGCTTCTTTTTTCCTTATTCTATAAACTGACCCTACATATTCCCTTTGTGATCCTTGGATTTACACTTACATTTAAATTTCTTATTTCTTTTAAAATAAAAATTATGTAACAAAAAATGTGGCTAGATCCTAATAAGACAAAACTAATACGTCATGGTTGAACTTGAGGAAATTGTAGACCAGAAACTTCTACATGTAGTCATGTTGTCACATATTGGTACCAAGCCTTGAATTTTGTTGGTATGTTTTCAAACTTTGATGGAAGATTTGGATTATTTCTAACTCTTCCGTGCATCGCATATGGATAGATGGTTTTGGAGTCGGTATGGATGTTGTTCCATAATAAGAGTGGGTTCATATTCAATTTGGTAGGTTCAATAGAAAATTGTAGAACATTGTCTTTTTTAACTTCTAAATCTTGTTTAGTGGTTAGATGTCACAAGTTGCTCAAGAATTCTTCTATGGCTTTTCTGATAACATTTCTTCCCTTTGTTTCTATAAATGTTCTAATGGAATATATCTTGTGCAATCTTACCCTGGAGTCCAACATGTGATATAGTCATGAGTAGGTGGATATGGTGCTTGCCACATAAGTGTTGAGGTGTTTATTCCCCTGTATAAGCATTGTGTCCTCGACTCTATCCAACTTAGCATCTTTCCTTATCTTCCTGACTGACTCTGATGGTGCATTCCTGTACTTAGTGCCCAATTCTTGGATCACATCAATCGATACATAAATTATGTTTAAAATTTTCACATTCTCTCGTAATCAATTTTGTATTGTGTGCAAGGGCACTATCCCCTTATGAAGGGTGATTATTTCCTCATATAGTTGTCATGTATTGTCTTCCAATGAATGAATCTCATAAAATATTATTGTTTGTAGATCCTCTTTGTTAGAACTAGAAGAAGGGAGCCTTTGATTCTCAGGAAGGAGATGAGAGATCTATTTTCTTGCAAAAGCCAACTCCTTCGCTAATTCTTCACTCTCTTTCATTGATACATCAATGCTTATTTTTATAGATTTTACAAAAGTTTCATTTGTTGTTGTGACTATTCTCAAATTATTCCTAGGCTTAGGCCCTATTACGTTGTTTGTGTAGATGGAAATAATATGAACAAGGGCACTTGGATAATACCTTCACCTCTGCTGCACTCAGTTCTTCAATTGGTCAGCAGTACGATTAGAAATATCCATGACCAGGTCATCTTGTGGAGGAGATATTCCAATCTCAATGAATGGCTTGTAGCCACTAGTAAGAGGAGGTGGAGGCTGATAGTTGTTCTATTATACAATGGGAATGATGTCTTCCTCCAAGATTTCCTCCTCCTATTCAACCTTTATATCCTAGGCATGTATCTCTTCCTCTATCTCTCTTTCACACTCTTCATCCTGCTATTTCCTACTTTCTTCTTCTTCAAATTACTTGTGTCGTTCTTCCACTTGTCTCTACTTTTGTCATATTTATTCTTGTTGATTCTTTCTGCTTTTCTCTTCTTGTTTCTTTCTTAACTCTTCTTGTATTTTTTTCATCTCTTCTTTTTCCTTTGTTCCTATTCTTCTTTCTACTTCTTCTCCTTTTCTTATTTCCTCTCTTCCTCCTGTCTCTTTTCTTCTTTATGTTAATTCTTCTTTTATTCCTCAAGATCATTTCTCCTCTTTTATTCTTTAATGTATTTTTTAGTGATGATAGGATCCACTCTAAACTTCTATCTCCTCTTTGTTTCAAGATCATACAAAAAATTCCTATTAGACCTAGAATTGCTCAATTGAGTGGGAACTTATTTCTAATTCCCTACCCATAAAAGATCACGTTCGTGAGACACATGTGAAGGTCCTACATCATCACTTGGCGCATCTGCTCGGGAAGCATTGTACCAATTCTTTACCTTTCCTTCTTCTTCAAAATGATCATACCCTAGGAAAAATGTAACTTGGAATAGTTTCGTTTACATACACCCATGAGATCATATATGGAAAATAATCTCTTCGACTCTTGTTTCTATAGCCTTCAAGCTCTTCAGTTCATAGGATCCCACTTGCGAAGAAAAGGAAGGCCAGAGTGCCTTCCTCTACTTCTATAATAACTGAGATAAAAATGTGCTAAGTTGATATCTGATGTCTAGCATTACCAGTTTATCGGTTGCATACCTTGGAATGATATTTGGTCACATATAAAAACCGTACACTCTATGGTATATTCCTTTAGGTGAAGCAAACCAATATTCTATCTCTGAAATTATTTTTCTAACTGCATTAGACATGCAAGGGGATTCCACTTCAAATATCATCTAATATAGTACCTGTTGTGTTGTACAAAAACTCCCCATTTCATAAAATTTTTCTTTAAAATCATAATATGAAATGGGTCCCTTTTAAACATAGATGTGTGAATAAATTGGTATCAACTCATGATTAGAAAAATCTTCATCAAAAGGTCCAATGGAAATGTTATATTTTAAAATAAACCTTTTGAACTATAATAAAATCGGTCTTGTGAATAAATATAAAGTTCTTTATTATTGCGATAAAGCGATCACAAGATCGCATATCGCAACAATAAAGAAAACATATGCATGCACCCATTCACTTACTCCGATCCGAAAAGCGAATAACTATCAGATATCGGGAAAGTCGAGTAGCAAGTGTAATGAAAGACCCTCCCTCATTTCTCCGATGCAATATCGCTATCGGCAATCTGAGGATGCAACCCAGCACATGTTTCAGACACCTTCAAATCTCCCGATGCGATAAGGTGTATCGTCATCGGTGATTGGCAATGTTGCAATTGCGTGAGTAGCATGACCCGAACCCATTCCCGATTGCAATGAATTAAATAAAGGCGCATGTTCCAAAACATATTTAAAAGGTTTGCATACATTATTTTGGACTATTATTAAAGCCTTCTCGTTCACGTTACCAATCACCGATTGTGATTTACTTTTGATTATCCATCAAAAATCTAAGCCACGATTGAATGGGTCATTTGGCATATAAACAATATGATGGGTACTTAAAACTCCTTTACCATGATTGACAAGTTAAGCGGCCAATTAATGAAGCAGTTATGCCGATATTTTCCCTTATATTGTATCTGCGGCAGTTTCACTATAATATTTGATTATTTACTAATTGATATAATTCTTTCGTATTGGCTCATACTACCTATTCTCTGTATCACATTGGTTTCATTCCTTATGCAGAACTCTGCCGAAATAACAAATTTGAAACAAATGGGAAAAAAATCCAAGAGATCCATGGTAGCAGTGGCTCCTACAGCAACAATGCAGTCGACTAATGATCCACGACCAAGTAAAAAAGGTTTAATCTCCGACACTACTTGTCTCGGCCTTGGAAATACAAGTTGGCAAAGCATCTACAATTTAATTGAAGCAGAGGAGCCTGAGGAAGCATCAGAAGGAGCTACTGCAGATTCAACTCATAAATTGGGAGCTTCCCTTAAAGATTTAGTTGATTCGTACTTACACAGGATAGCAGGACGTGAGAAAATTCTTCCAAACACTGATGTAGTGCGATGGGCGGCAGAAGAAATTCCGGTTTTAAATAGAACATTTTTCACAGTTGACGGAAGAATTTTTTGCTCATTTCAGCCTGATGACTTAAGGAAGATGTATCACCTACCTAAACCTAAAAAGAAATATAACAAAGCCTTTCTTGAAAAGTTCACAGAAGAGAACGAGACTGAATTGGCCCCAATTAAGTAGTGGAGACAAAATCCCGAAAAGCACAAACATGAATCATTAGGTAAGTACTCTGTAGATTCATTGTGTTCTCCTTACTGTTACGCTAGGGCAATGATGTGTAGAATGTGGGGATTGCATGATTATGCGAAGTTTACTATTCAAATGGTTCCTTCGATGAAAGCGGCGATTAATAGTGAAATGATGGATTGGGCAAACATATTGTCCAACAAGTTAGCTACTGCAATTCTTGAATTTAGATCAAATACATGAGTAACCACCAGAACTATTCCCCCTTTCTATTACAGTGCTTATGTTATGGATACTCTTTGCTTTAATTGTGAATTTCCCATACTCGGGTGGAGATGGACTTCACAAGACCCTCAGCCAATCCACATTTATCATCAAAAGTTATGGAAGGCACACTATAAAGACTACTTGTACCAAATTTGTAACGGTTTCACATTGCCTATCTATTATGCCATTTTTGATAAGCCTGCCCCAAAGATTTCAATGGAAGCAGAGATTGACTTGACTGCTGTAGGGAATTGGTTCAGGGAAGACAAGTTTACATATATAAGGGTTTTTGGTAGTCTCACAAGACCTCATGTCCTTCCTCTGTATGTACCCGATAAGTTGCTAGCTCGAGAATTTGCTTACCAAATAACAACAGCAGGAATATCCAAAACTCTTAGGAATTCTAAAAAATAGGCTTGGCCTACATTTCCTTTGAGGTGCGGTGTTTATACCCTACAAAATTACAACCATGCTGAAAAGGAGGTGGAAAATATAAACATGCTCAATCTCGCAATTATTCCTAACAGGCAATTTGATCCAAGGAAAGTTGCCTATACTGTTCTTGAACAAGCCAAACTAACAAGTTTTGAACATGAAAAAGACGAATTTGATGACCTGTTTTCTTCAACATAATCATTATTCCAGGTACAAGCATTGGCCAAAATGAAATATAATGATGAAGGGCTAGTAGAATTTAATAGGCTTAGAGAACAGAGGTTGCAAACTCTACCTCTGGACTTATTAGCAACAACCCCAACAACTCAGTCAAACGAGCCTGAACAACAAATTATTGATAAACCTCCTACTATAGAGAAGATTCTCGAAAAAGGAAACGAACCAGAGCAGAAAAAATAGCAGGGGAAACACCAGGGGAAACAACAGGAGAAAGAACAAAAAAAAGAACATGACAAGAGCAATGAAAACATCAATCTAGATACCCAGATAGATCCCAAGCTCCTCCAATAATGCAACAATTCGATTCTATTATAAGCAATTTGGAAGGTTCACAAGGTTTCAACACACCTAAAGTAACAGTCGGTCAAGATACAACGGCAACAACGGTTCCAATTGAAGGAACCAGTGGCCTACCCATCAACACAGATGTAGAAATAATTCCTAAGGATCCATCTGATCAGATTGTTTTGCAGATAGGAGACATACCACCATTAGATGTCTTTTACAGTCCGAAACACAGGGTTGTAGTGAAAAGACAGGAAAAGGGGGAGACTTGATCAATCTTCCCTTTTACCAGCACAAATAGAGATGGCTAATGTGGTATGGAAGGAAGAATTTAACCCTTCCGATGACCTTACAAAACTTTCTCAATATGCCAGAGCCTATTCCGCATCCAGTATGGATAAAGCCTCGGAAATACGCAATCTAATTAAGGAAAGAGACTAAACAATTGTTTCATTGTAGTCACAGGTGTCCGAAGCACAGCGAAAAATAGAACAGTTAGAACAGTGACTATCGACACAACAAGAGATAAAAAATCAATTAAATGAGCAATTGATCAAGGAGAAGCAGAGGATAGACTTAAGCGTACTACAGAAGAAAAAGGAATTATCCAAATGATTGGACAGGTTGAAGACAATGAATGAAAAAATGAGTAAGACGAAAGATGACCAAATTGCTCAACTATCACACCAAGTAGAAAAGTTCAAGAGTCTTCCACAACCAGTAGATTTCAGGTCCAAAGCTCTCCAGATCAATAAAGCATTGACTACACAGCTAAAACTGCTATGTCATAACATTTGTTTGGTTTAGCCCCTTTGTGAGATTACTGCATCAATAGTTGACAAATCAGTCAATGCGAGGAAGGATTTGGAATAGGCCGATGAGACTCTAACCAATTTTCTCACTTGGCAAGACACCAGTGAAGGGAAAGCCACACATCTGCCTAAAATTCTAGAGTCACACAAAGAAATCCTTTTCCTAGAATGGCAGTCACAACTGATGAAAGCAGAGAGAGAAACGTCAAGATGCAGATTATCTACCAGTAATTTAATTGAGTTAATCAGTGACACTCTTTATCTGTCTAACATGATTTCACAGTGCACTCCAGGTAAATTGCCGCCAGCCAAAACATTGGAACAAACATGCAATCAAGAATTGGAGAAGAATGAAAGATTAATCGTCGGCATCCAAAGTTTAACTTGGGATACCTTTTGGTTTTTCTTAGTTAAACCATATAGTCAAAGCATCATGCTCAAATGTTTAACTAATGTGATCGGTTGCATGATTCCTGAAATCCACGATGCCACATACTCAGCCCAACTGCATTCTCGTCTCACTCGCCCTCCAGAATTACAACCGATGCTTGCTATTTGCCAGCTCAAGCCAAAGGGAGATCATCCGAAACAATGAACCATGCTATTGACTGCAAACAAGCCGATTCTAAGGAGATACTCATGATTTAGTTGTGCCAATTAATAGCATTTTATTTTGTAATTAGTTAGCCTAATTGGTATTTATAGGCCCTTTCATGCATTTAGAAAGGGTCCTCAGTTTTTGTATAAACTCAAATCAGGAAGTCACACTATTGTGCTTCTGGTATATTTTTGTATAAAGACTGTGCCAATATTCTCAATTTTAACGAAGAAAGCTTTAATGGGATGTGCACTATTGCCTTGGTGTGAAAGTGTTTCTAAGTTACAGGAAGGAATTTGAATGCGATCGATATCGGGAGTGATCCAAATAACATATGGTAATATTATCTATGCTCTTGTTTCATTCTTTCATGTGAATCAACATTTGTTTAATCTTGGTATAATTGGATATATGTATGTGTTTTAACAACCGTCCTTATGCTTATCACTATTGAATGTTTAAGGAGTGTTATTCTTTCAATCATATGTATGTCATTGATATATGATGAATATTGTAATAATGTTTTAATCATTACTTTGTTCAACTAGTTGACTAAATTAATTATCCTAGGAATAAATGTCTTCGTTTACCAATAGAGTCATCTATATGGCTATTTGTGAATAAAGATCATCAAGAGTTACACTTAAGCAGAAATTCCCCGGGATAGATTAGTTGTTCATAATTTTACTTTTTTAGATTAAATCATTCATCCATTATCAGTATATATTAGAGAACCAACCATTTATCCATCCCATTATCCATCATTGGGAAACTGGTCCCATTATTTCCAGTTGGAGCCACCACACTAAACGGAAAAGGAGTTGCCTTTAAGGTCCAAACCGGGTGGTTTTCCCCGATGTTGTTGCAGCAATTTTCAAGGCATTAACATTTTTGGTGCTAGAAGGTGGGCATGAACTGTGAATGGAGAGAAAATCCAAACCTATAGCCCATTCTAAGAGTAAATCTCCCTCCACCTCACCTCGGACCTCCGGTTTGTATTCTGGAACACCAGCATTCAAACGAGAAGAAGAGGAGTCAACTACCACTACTCAAACCCACCATACTTCAGATCGATTAAGTCCTGAGTCCCCTGAAGTGTAGACTCTCATCCAGAAACTTCAAGGCTTTTGATAACACCAAAGAAATCTAAAGTGTCTCAAGGCAGTGAGACTTCGCAATTCAATCTACCTCACCATCTCACCAGACTTCAAAGCAGAAAGCTCTGTATTGAACCTACTGAGTTGCCATTACCCAAAACGAAAAGGGCAAAAAATAACACTGAAGGATCGGACAGTGAGACTTTCTCGTCATCATCCTCCATTTCATCTTCCTTAGTGCGAAGTCAACCATCCACTCCTCCATTACACATTGTTGTTCAACAGGGATCGGGAACTTCAACAACCCAACCTACTCATTCCTCAATATCAACTCCTTCCCAAACATCTAGAATTTCATTGGAAATATCATCTGTTGTTAGTTCTACAATGGCTCAAAATCCATGGAGTAGTCCTGGTGCGGTCACTATGCCTACACAATTACACCATTGCCAGACTCTCCTGAAAAATGATTGTTGAAATTTAATCCAGATGCTGGAACAGATGCCAAAGAACATATTAACAATTTCATGTTATCAGTTAATTTAAAAGGAGTGACAGAGGAAGATGTTGTCGTTAGGCTTTTCCCTTATACTTTATAAGGATGAGCTGGGTCTTGGTATTTTTCCCTGCCCTCTGGATCCATTACCAGTTGGAACATTTTCCAAGAACAATTTCTCACTAAGTATGGTGACGACAGGTCTTTAGCAACAATAATTAATGATCTCTCGAATCCTAAGATAAAATCTAAAGAACATATCAAGGAATTCAACTCACGATTCAATAAACTCTTGAATAAGATTCCAACCGCCTCTAAACCAAGTGAGAAAATCAGAAGTGAATGGTATATAACAGCCCTACCTTCAAATATAGCGATTTTTGTAGATATAGCTACAAAACCAACTTTAGTTGAAAACATGAAAGAGGCGTTTGTTGTAGAGAAACGTATTATTGCTTTAGAAAAGAAAGTTGTTCTTGAAGATAGAAAATCCAAAAAAGTTTCTTTTAAAGATGATTCAAAGAAGAAAACCCCTAAAGATCCATATGATATGGAGGGTGTACAAAAGGTCCTCAATACCATGTCAAATGAAATGGTTGAAATCAAAAAGAAAGTTGTTCAAACTTCAACAAAGAGGCCATTTAGAAATTTTAAGAAACCTGAATCAAAACTACCAAATGCTATATCTAGTGTAGACTCAGATCCTGGAGAGAAAGAAGAAGATGAAACAGTCTTGCCATCCGAGGAACCCGAAGAAGAGGAGATTTTCGAACGCCATGGGATGTGGGACTTCATTTTACCTAACTCCGATACAGAAAATGAACAAGAAGCTTTCCCTGTGACTACCAGGAGTAAAGGTACTCCTGAACCTGTCCTGGTAACTTTGAAGAAAAGGAATGTAGGTACCACTACTATTCAAGAAAAGGTTCCCACAAATAAAGCTACAACAATACCATCCCAAAATCAACCATCATCTTCAAATCTACCTTCAACATCTAAGACGTTGGTAGTGTCAGATTCTATGGATTACAATATTATCGAAGATATGAAGAAGACAAATGCAAATATTACTATGTTTGAACTTAGCAAACTCAAAATCAACATAAATTACTTCTTAAGGAGCTAGATGTTGTACCTTCTTCACCTCTTCCTAACGCTGTAATGTCCAAAGCTGCTAATGATTCAGGTCAACCACCTCCTGGTAGAGTGGAAGCTACTGATGCAGTTTTAATTGGAGATAGATCAAATTCTCATACTCCTCCTTTCCTCTTGACCTATGAGATCTATAATAGAAATCTACACAACCATTTGATTGACTCAGGGGCGTCCTCTAATATAATTCTAGCTTCAGTTTGTTCCAAACTAAACATTGAAGCTCAAAAGTCTGCAATTCATATTGTACAGTTGGATAGAACTAAGGTCCAGGTTTTAGGAGAAATCAACTCAGTAACTATCAGGTTATCAGTTGATCCAAGAGTGGTTCAGAGAATTGATATTTTAATCGCTGATATACCTGAATTCTATGGTTTAATTTTGAGTAGAGACTCGTCTGAGAAACTCCACGGTTATATTTCCACTGATTGGTCCCATATGTGGATACCTTATAAAGGAAAGCTAAATCAGATCAAAATTGATCGAGAGAAACATATGACCCATACTGTTATTGAATTTGAATAGGAAAATCAACCAATAGCATTCAATAACAATATTTTGGGGAATTACTCATCTGAATCATTCTTTGGCAATTTCATTGCCCAACCATCTCCTTTCTCAGTTAATAATTTCACATCTCAAATCGAAAAATTTTCACAAACTGATAGATCAAGATGTGTTAATATCGCTGAGGAAACTGTAAATAAAATTGTTGATAATTCTTTATTTTGGTCATTATACTTTGATGGATCTAAATCTAGTTAAGGTGCAGGAGCATGATGTATTTTAGCTAGTCCTGAGAGAGAAAAAACTATGTTATCATGCAGATTGGAATTTGAATGCACAAACAATACAACTTAATATGAGGCCTTAGTCCAAGGACTCTACAAAGCTATTGGTCTTAAAGTTCAATATTTGAAAGTGTTTGGTGATTCAAAAATTACTATAAAACAATTTATAAATACAATTCACTGCCTTTCTTGTCATCTCAAACACTATCAGTCTTTGGTGCAGGAACTCATATCTCAATTTTTAGCATTCAATATTTCTCCTATCCCTAGGACCCAAAATGCAGCAACAAACCTGCTAGCTAATGTTGCTTCCAAACTCCTACCTTCCGAAGATTACAGCCCAAACAGATTTTTAGTACAGTTAATTTTTAGACCATCAATACCTGATAATGTCACCAATTGGCGAGTGTTCAATCATGATGAAGACATTTTAAATTTCTTGAATTCTGACAAGTCCTACGATGACCAAATCATTGATGAAAGTGATCATGACCTTCAAATGAAGGAAAATCAAGAAGAAAAATCAATACCAAAACCAGTGGTCAAGCTAGAAGATCTTTATGATATTAAAGACAGGTTTAAACAGGTAACCAATTCAAAGCTCCAGAGTTCCACTTTAAGATTTGAATTGATAAACCTAGGTACTGAGGAAAACCCCCAAAACATCAATTTGGGATTAGGAATTTCTTTAGAAGAAAGAACAGCATTCATTAGATTGTTGGAGAAAAACAAATATGTCTTCGCTTGGAAATATGATGATTTGTAAACATACGATGCATCGATCATTCAACATACTATTCCAATGCTTTCTGAACAAAAACCAGTGCAACAGAAGTTAAGGAAAATTCATCCTAACCTAGAAATTCAAATAAAAACTCAGTTAAATAAACTCTTAAAGGCTAAGATAATTTTTCGTGTCAGACATTCCAAATGGGTGTTGAATATGGTGCCAGTTAGAAAGAAAAATGGCGACATTAGGATTTGCATCGATTTCAGAAATCTTAGTAAAGCAAGCCAGAAGGATAACTTCCCTTTACCTACCATGGAACAGACACTCCATTCAGTTGTTGGTTCTATGTTAATGTCCTTTTTAGATGGTTTTTCAAGATATAACCAAATTTTGGTCCATCCTGATGACAGACTTAAAACTACCTTCAGAACTAAGTGGGGAACTTGTGCTTACCAAAAAATGCCTTTTGGACTTATCAATGTAGGAGCTACATTCCAAAGAGCAATGGACATAGCATTCAAAGGATTGATCAATAAATTAGGAGTTGTCTATTTAGATGATATTACTATATTTTCCAAGAAAAGGTCTAATCATTTACATGATTTAAAACAAATCTTTGAACACTGCAGAAGGTATGGTATCTCGCTTAATCCAAAGAAGTCCTTTTTTTCTCTTAATAAAGGAAAGATTTTGGGCTTCATTGTTTCAAAGGATGGTATTTATATTGATCCAGATAGAATTAAAGAGATTTCTGATATTCCATTCCCTCATAACAAAAAATCCATGCAATCATTTTTGGGTCAAATTAACTTTGTTAAACGATTTGTTCTATATTTTTCCCAGATTATTTTAGCATTGCAAACAATGATTAAGAAAAATTTGGTGTTTAAATGGGGACCTACAGAAAAAGAGGCATTTGATTCTATCAAACAATCAATAATTAACGCCCCTTCTTTAAGAACTCCCAATTTTTCAAGTCATTTCATACTATATACCCTCGCATCCGCCTCGTCTTATGTAGCAGTGCTGACTCAGATTAATGATCAAAACTTGGAAGCACCAATCTCATTGTACAGTTCAAATCTTCAAGGTGCTGAACATAATTACTCAGAAGTTGAAAAGCAAGCCTTTGCTATATACAAAGCCATTAAACACTACATACCCTTTCTCTTAAAATCTCACACAAAAGTTATAGTTCCTTTTTCAGCAGTAAGACAATTACTAGTTCAAAGGGAATTAGGAGAAAAGAAGGCAAATTAGGTCACATCATTACAAGAATAAGACCTAGAAATCAAGCTAGAAAAGATTGTCAAGGGCCAAGGTTTTTGCAGGTTGTTAGCAGGAGCATCCAATATTCAAGAACCTGAAGGTACAAAAGATACTGAAGAAATCAATCAGATAAGCATCACAGATCCCGAATCACAATATGCAGATTTGATTTTCTATTTAAAAAATGGATGCGCTCCTTCTAATCTCTCCTATAAAAACAAACATGCCATTAGATTGAAAGCGAAAAACTTCATAATTGTAGATGATGTATTGTTTAGGCGAAATTATGATT
Source organism: Pinus taeda (assembly GCA_000404065.3). Lineage (NCBI taxonomy): Eukaryota > Viridiplantae > Streptophyta > Pinopsida > Pinales > Pinaceae > Pinus > Pinus taeda. Next base: position 249,030 of record APFE030854704.1, on the reverse strand, counting down.
CAATTCTATTAAGATGCTTAGAAAAACCTGAGGCGCAAAAGGTTTTGCAGGAGCTACACGATGGACCAGCAGGAGGACATTTTGGAGCTGATATAATAGCTCACAAAATCATTCATGCTGGACATTATTGGCCCACCCTGTTCAGAGATACTCATGAATATGTAAGGAAATGCCAAAGTTGTCAAATCTCCAGTGCAAGACAAAGAAAACCAGCTTTCCCTTTGCAACCAGTGAACATTGAACAACCTTTTGAGCAATGGGGATTGGATATCATTGGGGAAATCACTCCACATTCATCGAAACAGCATAAGTATATCCTTACTACCACAGATTACTTTACTAAGTGAGCTGAAGCAATTCCTCTCAAGACAACAAACTCTAAAGAAATTATGGAATTCATAGATCAATTCATTATTACCAGGTTTGGTGTCCCAAACGCTATTGTTTTTGATAATGCATCTTATTTTTATGGAAATTATATGTTTGATTCCGCTATCAAAAGGGGGTTTAAATTGAAGTATTCTACAAATTACTACCCCCAGGGTAATGGTTTAGCAGAATCCACGAATAAAAATCTTATTAAAATCATTAAGCGAACTATTGAGCAGAATCATAAAAACTGGCATAAATCTTTGATATTTGCACTATAGGCTGACAGAATAACACAGAAGGCCTCCATAGGCACTTCTCCCTTTAATCTAGTATATTGGAAGGAAGTCGTCATACCAACCAATTTAGTACTTCCATATCTAGCTTTATTGCAGTTTATTGAAGAAAGTCCCTCATCTTCTACTCAACTAAGACATGATCAAATTTTAAAACTAGAAGAAGAAAGGGAAAAATCTAGAATTATACATGCAAAACATCAGCAAATTATCAAGTCATCGTTTGATACAACTTCATTCATTTCAAAGCAATACAAGTTGGTGATCTAGTTTTGAAATGGGACAAAGCTTATTAGGATAAAGGGAAACACACTAAATTCCAGAAAATGTGGCTTGGACCATTTCAAATCAACGAGAAGATAGGCCCTTCTACTTTCATATTGCAAGATCTATCAGGTAAGAGAGATTCGCTTCCTGTTAGTGTCCTTATCTTGAAAAAATTCTTCAATTGAGGAGGTAACCCCTTATCCCTTTGTAAATATTCAATTTTCAGCAAAATTTGTGTGCATAGTTTTTAAGATTTTGCGAAAATAAAGTTGTAAGATGCCTTCCATTGGTCTTTGCTATACTGAAAAAAGTTTCACAAAAGAAAAGGTTTTGATATTTACTTTTAAAAATGGAATCCTTAAATAAAAGGATAATTTCTAGGAAATTAGGTATATTTAGATTCTGAAACCCCATTTTATTTTTGTAAAATCTTCTCAAGATTTAGAAGTACTGTAAATAATTTTAATGTTTTTAAGCATCCTGAGAATGGTTATTAATACAAAACAAAAACTGATTCAATCTTAGCATCTCTAACTCTTACCCTGTCATCCATGTTCTCTTAAGGAGAAAATTGTTCATCCCATTCATCAAAGTTTATGATTACTCAAAGTGTAATTGTAAAATATATTTGATATAAAAGATAAGAGGTCTTATTACAAGCCTGTTTACCATGATCATTGGGGAATAGTTCAATTGACATTACCAATACTGCATATCAAAACATGGTAATGGCTTATAATCATAAGACAAGGGGTCTCATCACGAGCTATCTTGTTCAGTTAAATTACAACCCGTGAATGGCATTGTCAAACAGTTGGCCACCAAACAAAGACAATGGCTTTTTATCTTACAAGATAAGTAAAAACAAAAAAGTGATACAAAAATATGAAGGCATATTTTTGGATTCATTCTTTTAATTACACTCTGAAATGGATGGGATAATGAATGATCAAATGGTTAAAAGGTATCCCTATTGAGATTATAAACGTTTGCTGGCAGCAGAGGCTCTACCTATGACAAAGGAGTCATTATAAAGCTAAGTTGGAAAAGTTTTTTTTTGTTTTATCATTATCAACGAGTTAAGCCTAATTTAAAATTTAGAATGTATTTAATTTTAACAAGAGAAGAAAATAACATAAATAGTTATTATTATATTCAAAATCTATATATACCTAGTTATATTAGAATTCTCCTCTTAGATGAGATTTCCAGATGAAGAAAGTTTAAGTATTTAAACATTTCTCAGAGATAACTGTTTCTCCCAGTGAATCACCAATTGTTTTTCTGTAAAATGACTCCCCATTTCATTAAATTTTTCTTTAAAATCATAATATGAAATGAGTCCCTTTTAAACATAGATGTGTGAATAAATTGGTATCAACTCATCATTAGAAAAATATTCATCAAAAGGTCCAATGGAAATGTTATATTTTAAAATAAACCTTTTGAACTATAATAAAAATCGGTCTTGTGAATAAATATAAAGTTCTTTATTATTGCGATAAAGCGATCACAAGATCGCATATCGCAACAATAAGGAAAACATATGCATGCACCCATTGACTTACTCCAATCCGAAAAGAGAATAACTATCGGATATCGGGAAAGGCGAGTAGCAATTGTAATGAAAGACCCTCCCTCATTTCTCCAATGTGATATCACTATCGACAATCTGACAATGCAACCCAACACATGTTTAAGACACCTTCAAATCTCCCGATGTGATAAGGTGTATCGCCATCGTTGATCGACGATGTTGCAATTCTGTGAGTACCATGACCCGAACCCATTCCCGATTTCGATGCATTAAATAAAGGCGCGTGTCCCAAAACATATTTAAAAGGCTTGCATGCATTATTTTGGACTATTATTAAAGCCTCCTCGTTCACGTTACCAATCACCGATTGCAATTTACTTTTGACGTTATCTACCAAAAATCTAAGCCACACTTGAATGGATCATTCGACATATAAACAATATGATGGGTACTTAAAACTCCTTTACCATGATTGACAGGTTAAACAGCCAATTAATGAAGCAGTTATCCCGAGATTTTCCCTTAGATTGTATCTGCGGCAATTTCACTATAATCTTTGATTATTCACTAATTGATATATTTCTTTCATATTGGCTCATACTACCTATTCTCTGTATCAAGTTGGTTTCATTCCTTGCGCAGAACTCTGCCGAAATAAAAAATTTGAAACAAATGGGAAAGAAATCCAAGAGATCCATGGTAGCAGCGGCTCCTACATCAATAATGCAGTCGACTAATGATCCACGACCAAGTAAAAAAGTTTTAATCTCCGACACTACTTGTCTCAGCCTTGGAAATACAAGTTGACAAAGCATCTATAATTTAATTGAAGCAGAGGAGCCTGAGGAAGCATCAGAAGGAGCTACTGCAGATTCAACTCGTAAATTGGGAGCTTCCCTTAAAGATTTAGTTGATTCTTACTTGCACAGGATAGCAGGACGTGAGAAAATTCTTCCATACACTGATGTAGTGCGATGGGTAGTAGAAGAAATTCCAGTTTTAAATAGAACAATTTGCACAGTTGACAGAAGGATTTTTGGCTCATTTCAGCCTGATGACTTAAGGAAGATGTATCACCTACCTTAACCTAAAAACAAATATAACAAAGCCTTTCTTGAAAAGTTCGCAGAAGAGAACGAGACTGAATCGGCCCCAATTAAGCAGTGGAGACGAAATCCCGAAAAGCACAAACATGAATCATTAGGTAAGTACTCTATAAATTCATTGTCTTCTCCTTACTATTACGCTGGGGCAATGATGTGTAGTATGTGGGGATTGCATGATTCTGCAAATTTTACTATTCAAATGGTTCCTTCGATGGAAGAGGCGGTTAATAGTGAAATGATGGATTGGGAAAACATATTGTCCGACAAGTTAGCTACTGCAATTCTTGAATTTAGATCAAATACACACATAACCACCAGAACTATTCCGCCTTTCTATTAAAGTGCTTATGTTATCGATACTCTTTGCTTTAATTCTGAATTTCCCATACTCGGGTGGAGATGGACTTCACAAGACCCTCAGCCAATCCACATTTATCATCAAAAGTTATGGAAGGTGCACTATAAAGACTACTTGTACCAAATTTGTAACGGTTTCACGTTGCCTATCTATTATGCCATTTTTGATAAGCCTGCCCCAAAGATTTCAATGGAAGTAAAGATTGACTTGACTGCTGTAGGGAATTGGTTCAGGGAAGACAAGTTTACATATATAAGGGTTTTTGGTAGTCTCACAAGACCTCATGTCCTTCATCTGTATGTACCCGATAAGTTGTTAGCTTGAGAATTGGCTTACCAAATAACAACAGCAGGAATATCCAAAACTCTTAGGAATTCTAAAAAATAGGCTTGGCCTACATTTCCTTTGAGATGCGGTGTTTATACCCTACACAATTACAACCATGCTGAAAAGGAGGTAGAAAAGATAAACATGCTCAATATTGCAACTATTCCTAACAGGAAATTCAATCCAAGGAAAGTTGCCTATACTGCTCTTGAACAAGCCAAACTAACAAGTTTTGAACATGAAAAAGACAAATTTGATGACCAGTTTTCTTCAGCATAATCATTATTCCAGGTACAAACATTGGCCAAAATGAAATATAATGATGAAGGGCCAGTAGAATTTAATAGGCTTAGAGAATAGAGGTTGCAAACTCTACCTCTGGAATTATTAACGACAACCCCAACAACTCAGTCAAATGAGCCTGAACAACAAATTATTGATAAACCTCCTACTATAGAGAAGATTCTCGAAAAAGGAAAAGAGCTAGAGCAGAAGAAAGAGCAGGGGAAACACTAGGGGAAACAACAGGAGAAAGAATAGAAAAAAGAACATGACAAGAGCAGTGAACACATCAATCTAGATGCCCAGATTGATCCCAAGCTCCTCCAATAATGGCAACAATTCGATTCCATTATAAGCAATCTGGAAGGTTCACAAGGTTTCAACACACCTAAAGTAACAGTCGGTCAAGATACAACGGCAACAACGGTTCCAATTGAAGGAACCAGTGGCCTACCCATCAGCACAGATGTAGAAATAATTCCTAAGGATCCATCCGATTAGATTTTTTTGCAGATAGAAGACATACCACCATTAGAGGTCTTTTACAGTCCCAAACACAGGGCTGTAGTGAAAAGACAAAGGAAAAGGAGGAGACTTGATCAATCTTCCCTTTTGCCAGCATAAACAGACATGGCTAATGTGGTATGCAAGGAAGAATTTAACCCTTCCGATGACCTTACAAAACTTTCTCAGTATGCGAGAGCCTATTCGGCAGCTAGTATGGATAAAGCCTCGGAAGTAAGCAATCTACTTAAGGAAAGAGACTAAACAATTGTTTCATTGCAGTGACAGGTGTCCGAAGCACAGTGAAAAATAGAACAGTTAGAATAGCGACTATCGACACAGCAGCAGATAAAAAATCAATTAAATGAGAAATTTCTCAAGGAGAAGCAGAGGATAGACTTAAGCGTAGTACAGAAACAAAAGGAATTATCCAAATCATTGGACAAGTTGAAGACAATGAATGAACAAATGAGTAAGACGAAAGATGAGCAAATTTCTCAACTATCACACCAAGTAGAAAAGTTCAAGAGTCTTCCACTACTAGCAGATTTCAGGTCCGAAGCTCTCCAAATCAATAGAGCATTGACTACAGAGCTAAAACTGCTATGTCATAACATTTCTCTGGTTTAGCCCCTTTGTGAGATTACTGCATCAATAGTTGACAAATTAGTCGATGCCAGGTAGGATTTGGAACACGCCGATGAGACTCTAACCAATTTTCTCACTTGGCAAGACACTAGTGAAGGGCAAGCCGCACATCTGCCTAAAATTCTAAAGTCACTCAAAGAAATCCTTTTCCTAGAATGGCAGTCACAACTGACGAAAGCGGAGAGAGAAACGTCAAGATGCAAATTATCTACCAGTAATTTAATTGAGTTAATCAGTGACACTCTTTATCTGTCTAACATGATTTCACAGTGCACTCCAGGTAAATTGTCGTCAGCCAAAGCATTGGAACAAACATGCAATCAAGAATTGAAGAAGAATGAAAGATTAATCATCGGCATCCAAAGTTTAACTTGGGATACCTTTTGGTTTTTCTTAGTTAGACCATATAGTCAAAGCGCCACACTCAAATGTTTAACTAATGCGATCGGTTGCATGATTCTCGAAATCCATGATGCCACATACTCAGCCCAACTGTATTCTCGTCTCACTCGCCCTCCAAAATTACGACCGATGCTTGCTATTTGCCAGCTCAAGCCAAAGGGAGATCATCTAAAACAATGAACCATGCTACTGACTGCAGACAAGCCGATTCTGAGGAGATACTCATGAATTAGTTGTACCAATTAATAGCATTTTATTTTGTAATTAGTTAGCCTAATTAGTATTTATAGGCCCTTTCATACATTTAGAAATGGTCCTCAGTTTTTGTATAAACGCAAATCAGGAAGTCACACTATTGTGCTTCTGGTATATTTTTTTATAACGACTGGGCCAATATTCTCAATTTTAACAAAGAAAGCTTTAATGGGATGTGCACTATTGCCTTGTTGTGAAAGTGTTTCTAAGTTAGAGGAAGGAATTTGAATGCGATTGATATCGAGAGTGATCAAAATAACATATGGTAATATTATCTATGCTCTTGTTTCATTATTTCATGTGAATCAACATTTGTTTAATCTTCCTATCATTGGATATATGTCTGCGTTTTAACAACAGTCCTTATACTTATCACTATTGAATGTTTAAGGATTGTTATTCTTTCAATCATATGTATGTCAGTGATATATGATGAATAGTGTAATAATGTTTTAATCATTACTTTGTTCAACTACTTGAATAAAGTAATTATCCTATGAATAAATGTCTTTGTTTACCAATAGAGTCATCTATATGCCTGTTTGTGAATAAAGATCATCAAGAGTTACACTTAAGCAGAAATTCCCCGGGATAGATTAGTTGTTCATAATTTTACTTTTTTAGATTAAATCATTCATCCATTATCATTATATATTAGAGAACCAACCATTTATCCATCCCCTTATCAATCATTGGGAAACTGGTCCCATTATTTCCAGTCGCAGCCACCACACCAAACGGAAAAGGAGCTGCCTTTAAGGTCCAGACTGGGTGGTTTTCCCCAATGTTTTTGCAGCTATTTTCGAGGCATCAAAAGTACCACAAAGAAGTGCTCAACAAGATTTTCATAAACACCTCTATAGTTATACTTCGATAATATGGTGCAATGAACAATGATAAGAGGTCCACTTCCACCCTAGAACTGGTAACTTGTGGTGGGCACAAATGCCATCTACTAAGTAGGGAGACATGTAAAACTATGGTTTCTTTCCATGTGTTGGTTATTTTTCCTTTGTCACATTAATATTTAGTTGTTGGACTAGAAAATTTGAGCAAATTAATATTTTTTCTTCTGTGACAAGTGGATAAATCACACTGATCCAACCTTCATCACAAAATTCAGGGTTCTTCCACCCATATATCCTTCTATCATTAGGGGAATTTTGAGGTCTAAAATGTGTTGGAAATAATACTGAGAGGGGGGGGGGGGGGG
>APFE030854704.1:226243-237539 GCA_000404065.3 Pinus taeda | reverse complement strand
GGGGGGGGGGGGGGGGGGGGTTGAATCAGTATTATCAAATTAGTTACTTTTCTTTTTTCATACTCAGATTTATATATGCGGCTTCAGTTCAGTATATCCGCATATATACGCGACTGTGTTAAATGAAACCAGTGTACATGCAGTAATCTTATGATTCAGTTAGCTTATCTTCAGTAAATGCATCAGAACATTATTAACCACATTAATAGTAAACAGGTGTAGTAAAACAGTAAAAATCATCACACATAAGAAGCACACATGAACACCATGATATAAGGTGGAAACCCAATGTGGGTGAAAACCACCTACTGCAATTCATCTCTTTCTTCCTTTAATAAGAAACTTCTTTTACAATGTACTGGTGCAGTCCTTTACCAGCACGCAGGCTTCAACCTACAAAGGGCTACAACCCTCTCTCATTTTCCAGCTACTTCTGGAAGGGAGCTACAACCCCCTTAGCTCTTGTACTAGTGGATATACTAGTACGTAGGTGCTGACCTACAGAAGGTTGCAACCTTCCTTTCTTCAGGGACCACGTTTCATCAAATTTTAGATTGGATCCATAAGTACAAAACAATCACTGCTGCAATACAATCATTAACTTATACTTGTATCATAAATCTTCAAATCACCCAATACTGAATCACTGAAACCCTGTCGTCAAAACACAGAGCGCAAACTAGAGCCCAAAACTCTGCAACAACCCCTAGAATCCACAGCAACCTAAAACACCAAATCTCATAATGCATACGCTACTTGACTATATCAAAGCCGCGTGTATACGCGCTTTCACCAGAGACAACCCGCGTACAGATATAAAGATAATTACTTATACCTTCGCTGTCATATCCAACCCGAGCTAAGCATCACAAACCGATAACCAGCAATACTAGATCTTTCCACTTCGTGAGACATCCATTCCTTGCACACCCCTTTTGCCTAATGATCTTATCCTTATATAGGTTAGGCTTCTCTCAATACCATGGTCCAAAATCATGTATAAACAATACCATGTACCCAATACCTGGGGTTGTCATTTCGAACCAAATACCATGGATCAATACCAAAATACCATGGACCAAATACCACAGACCAAAACCATGTACGTGCTTTTCCTTCTGTGAACCTGCGTGTATACGTATATGCACCTTTTGCTCCGCTAACCCACGTATACATGCACTTTCATCACGGTCATCCTGTGTATACCTCTCCCTTGACCTGCTGCATTCTGATCTGTCATCCGTTTAAGTTGCCATCACCTGTATCAAACCTCTGAGTGACTTGCCATCAAGGACAACACCTGTATCATAATGCCAACAAAATGGGCCTCTTAAGGAAACTATAAAATAATAGTAGAAATAATAAAATAAGATTAGATTACATCATGAAAATTTAGAGGGAAAAAGAAAAAAAAAATAAACTCATATTTTCAACTTATCTCCCTATGGATTTAATCAAATTTCAAGTAGCAGCACTTGTTGCATGAAAAATTTAATTCCCCATCCAAGAAGTACCCATGGTGTATACTTTATATGGACCCTACTACACGAAAAATCAGAAATACATGAAAAACATTATTTCAATAATATCTTTCATGTATTTCTAATTTTTCATGTAGCCTGATCCATCGAAAGTATGCAACATGGGTATTCTTGGGATGAAGAATTAAATTCTGCATCCAATGAGTGCTCCTGCACAAAATTCAAGTAAAAGATTAGGGAGATAAGTTGTAAATATGAGTTGAAAAAGTAGTTTTTTTGTTTTTCTTGTTTTATTATTTTATTACTTATAAATAATTTTACTTTTCTACTCCAAAAATGGTGAATCATCCCCCACAGTTGACATCATCATCTTGAATCCTATTGGTTCATATAAATTTTATTTTGGTTGTACTTTTTTTTCTTAGGATGTCCATTTTAGACCTCAAAATTCCCCTAATGAAATAGCCATGAAGTACTGATAAACTTTCCTCAATGACTTGGTCCTTTAGATACAGTTTGGCTTCCGGTGAAACTTAATCGGTTCCTACCACCATGACTTAATCACTTCCCTTGTGTCCAAGTAACTCCAAGCTTCATAAAACTAGGAATTCAAATGTGTCTCAAGCTTGGGAACTTGTAGCATGAGTTTAAGTCATGTGGGTGTTAAGAGGAAACTACTTTTTACTAACACTATTGGGCACCATGTTCTCAGTGTCTAGACCCTACAATATCTATTTGATGGCATCAACACAAGGTAACATGGGTTGCTTGTAGAAAACTTTGCAGAATCTTGATCTCTTGAAATTCTCATAAAATTCCATATATTCAATAGCCTCCAAGCACTCCTTTGTGTTGAAGACATATTTAATGGTTAAACATGTGACAGTGGAAGATCTATCAATGAAGCATTGAGTTTCTAACAAGATGGACAGTCCTCTAAAGGTATTGTCCATGGCATCTTTAGTAGTATTTTCTATGACCTCATTTGACGATCCTTTCCTTTTAGTTCGAAGCATGATGTTGGTGGTTGATGAAATACTGATGTGATCTAGATCTGTAGTTCCTGGTGAAATAGATGCACTCATGGTAATAATAGGTCAATTCCACAAAATATTAGCTAATATACCAATAAACCATAAGCATAAGACAACCATTAATATGAGGATTGTTCAATGCTTAAGCACAAGAGAGGCAAACTAACCTTACTCATCATTAAAAATGTGTACTATGTAGTGAGACAGGGAGGATTGTAAAATGCTTGTTAGTAAGAGAGAGAAGTTTTGTACTAAGACTACACAATACACAATTGTTGTTGGGGAGAGGCTTCCCTACTACGCAATTCACAATGATAGGGGATAGGAAGGGCCTCACTACTCGTTGGGAATACACAATGTGTATGAGGAACCTACGAATTACATAGTGTAGTTACAAAAGGAAATAGGTAACCTTTGGTGACTTAGATAACACAATGTATAGTTGGAAAGGGAAGGAGGATATGGGATCTGTGTAATGTTTTTCGACAGAGGGAAAGTCTCGAGATATGATAACCAAAGGGAGAAGACACACATGCATTAATATGCCAAGAAACAATGATTACTAACAGGTGAAAAGACATGGAATGTGAAGCGACATTAGAATAAAAGCATAAAATAATGAAACGAAAATTTTAAAAATTAATCATAGTTAAACCATAATTTTTTATGTGAAAAGACACTTGCAAAAGAAAAAGCAACAAAAGAAAAATCAAAAGCAACAAAAAGTGGTTGTTAAGAAACTTGGAAAAGTAGCACAAATGAAACCAAAAGCTCCTTGTGCCCACGAAAATAAATGGAGCTCCAAATATGAGTATGAGAATGAACTTCAGGATGGCTTGTTATATAGATCAACATTCATTAGGTTAGGTTAGTGTTTTTTGCATGCATGCCTAAAATCAAGGAGCTAAACTTAGCAAGTTGACACATATAAAATAAAAAATTTGAAACATGTGCCACACTGCCATCTAGAAGTGCCCATGGGCTATCATCGAGAAGTGCACATTTCCTATTTTCAAGGAATCCACAATTTCCTAACTTCACAAACTATGCAGTCTAGTCGAAGAAGAGACTACATAGTTCGTTGTATGAGTGGAGTGCAGTGTTCATTGCCACAAGGAAGTGCACAATTTTCTTCCAAATTTGATTGCATAGTTCCCTATCACAAGGGGTTTCATAGTTCACTCTAAGAAGGAGATGCACAATTGACTTCCACAAGGAATTGTGTAATATTTCAGAACAAGGCATGTAATCAGGGTCATCAACGCATGCTTAAGCATGTTCTCCCAAAATGTGCATTGTCTATCTTTAATAGTTTAACAAATTCTATTCTACAAGGACTTAGTGTCAACATAAAGTGCCTAATAGATGTTTAAAGAATTGCATAATTATGATATCACAAGCTTGGCATGAAGGAGTAAGAGGTTGCGACATTTAGTACTTAAAGAAGAAAGCACGACACTTAGAAAAATAAGACCAAGGATATAACTACCCCTCCCATATCTACCTGGATTGACTAGCCTACCAAGGTAAACGTGAGAGGAAGAGCTACTATGGAATGAATAAACATCTATATCACATTGAGGAAATGGAGTTGACAAAATCAAAACTTACCGACCTTCTTTAGGAGCTACAGGACCCACGGGAGCTAAACAACCACTCCAAGTGCCCAAACCCTGAGCGAAATTGCGTTTTTAGTGATATGGTTTCCCATTCACTTGCATAAATAGGAAATCTAGCAATTGTAACCCTCCATTCACATGGATAAACCTGCCTCCTATTGACTACAATCAACATTTCCAAAATCTGAGCATGTGACCAGAGAATCTAAGCCACTTTTTCAAGGCTAGTGTACAAACCTCTGTCGATAACTTGATAGAAATTTCCATAATGATGAATGACACAAGGGAAAACCATTACTGCAAAAAATAGTCAAGAAATTGAACTACCCAGGCCTAACCATGACATACATTTCATCAAACACATTGTGAACATGTAATCTATAGGTCATAAATGCATATCTAAACATAGGGGTTTGATACTTATCTGAGAATCATCAAGAAGGTCTAATTCCCTCTCATAATAGCTACAATAAAATCTATTAGGTCATGCATTTAATAACCAATCATTTACCAATCAAAACATGTTATCCATAACTAAAATTTGTCATGAAACCATGCTTATAACTAGCATATAACCATAATAGTAACAATGGTAGAACAACCATAAAATCCACATTATAATAAATATAAATACTCATTAAATATAAGAGGAAAATATCTCTTATTAACATATTCAAAAGCCAAACAAGTAACGGAATTTCATGTACCACCCAACCATATATTGGGATGAACCAAAATATTTCTTTTAGCCAATCACCCCCATGCCATATTCCAATCATGAATCTGGGATCTCATGGAATAAACCAAGAAAACCCAAATCAAGGCTTCCAGAGGCCAAACCACCTCAATCCTCAACTAGTGATTCTACCTTAAGGTTGGAAATCACTAAAAATCACCAGATCAGTCTCTACCCAACCTTTCCAGGGATAAGTGTTTGTTCCAACCTAGATCGAGGACTAGTAACTCAACCCACAACTTTTGTAGGGATCCAGAGCATTTTTCCAACCAAGGCTCTAGGATTAGTAGCTAAACCCACCAAGGGCTCCAGAGAATTTGTCCAACCAAGAATTCTAGGGCTTCTAGAACTTTGTCCAACAAAGGCTCTAGGAGCTAGTAACTCAACCCACATACATAAGGATCATGAGCACCAATCAGAAGCAATGAAGTTCAGAACCCACAACCCCATGTCTATCTAGGAAATGGCAAGGCTTGGAAAACCACTATCAATATATGTAATCCCCCATAAAAATGACAAAATGTAACCATATAACCACCTTCATATATTATGAATTCCAAAACAAGAAAGGAAAACATACATGCAACTCAATACTAGCAAAGAAAGCTAGTTGAAGCTAATAATCTCGCTATCCCCTTGCACTTTCTTTCTTTTCCTTTGCCTTCTTTCTCCAATCCAATGAAAACTAGAGTGCTCCAAAATTTCTCTAAACATGCAAAATTATGAGAGAGAGAGAGAGAGAGAGAGAGTAGAATAAGAGTTCCAAAGATTGAACTGAAAAAAGTTGTGAACTAGTCCTCAAAATCCTTTTATCATTAAATCCTCTATTTTCTTCATTTTCCTACAATTTTACTCACATGCAATTATGTGACCTTTCACCTTCCTTTTCTCCTATTTTCCATTATTTTCATAAATACAATGCCAATTAATTCCTCTTTTCCTTTGCCAATGCCTTTTCCAATTTCCATAACTGTTAATTCATCACAAGTGATCCCCATCACTATGTTTTTTCCCAGCATTCATCTTCGAATATGTTTCCAGTGACCTTGGATATTATTTTTCCTTTATTAACTTAATTACATGGATATTTAATTGAGGTTGTTATAGAACCCTCCCCCTTGGGGGAACACCATCCTCAGTGTTCAATGACACCTACAAACCAACAAAACACATGATTCACATTGATATTATAACATAGCTTGGTGCAACATTTACATCATATCCATCTATTGAAAACATAAACAACATATCATGAACACCACACCACTTATTGGAGCTTCATAACACAACTTGATGTGGTATTTGCAACATACATATGCATATAGACATAGCCAAAACATAACATAAAAACATATATCAAAATACATCCTCTCAACTAGTGAATAGAGAAGGATACATAGCCCACATACAATCAACTATCTCCCATGTAGCTTCATTGGGCCCAAATTTCTTCCACTACACTTTATCGTGATTGATTGCTCGATTTAAGAGCATGAGCATCTTTTGCTGCAAAATGCAGCTAGAATTCTCCTTTTGGTTCCACCTACAATATAGATCAGTTAACCACATGATAAACATCTTTCACATACTTATTAAGCAATGACACATGGAAAACATCACGGGATTTCACTATTGGAGGAAATTCAAGTTCGTAGGCCACTGGTCCAAACCTCTCAAGAATCTTGAAAGGCCGACAACAATGAGGTGCCAACATGGCACATGATCTAATCCCCAAGGAGATATTCTAGGTCTTGATGCACAAGTACACCTGTCCCAACCTAAAAATCCTTAAATTCCCTATTTTTATTTTCATTACTCTTAAGTCTATCCTATTGTTGGATACCTATACCAATAGGTTTCATATTTCATGATTGGCTATCAAAGGTCCAAATATGCTCTGCTTTGATAATGCAAAGATCCCATATTTCCCTAAGGAGACAATGTCTGTCTCAATTTTGATAGGAACTCAATTTTGATGGATGGTCCAACAGTCTAATCTAGATCATGCCATGTTTTCAATTTCCACGTTGTAGAATAGAGAAAGAAATCTGTCCAAACTGTTTAATCTTGGCAGATCAGTAGCTGGGTAGAGAAGCTAAGGTTCCCAACTGTTTAATCTGGGGCCTGGAAGGAATAAGGGTAGCCTTACATAGGAAATGAAAGCAAAAAAAGCCAATGTAAAAGAAAAGGCATTTAAAGGGTTTGCTAGCCTAAATGCACCCTACAAGAAGAAATAAAAATGTTAGGCAAAATAGTTGGGTAAGTAGAAGGGGTTGCAGAACTGGTGTCTCTTTCAAGACCAAAGTTGCTAAACATCTACAGGAAAATCAACACACTGGGGCATGACTAACTTCCCTATTTTCATTTGTATATCACTCATTACTAACACCCTTTCCCTACTTGTGAAGATCAGAGAAGGTTATTGCTTTGTCATGTTCTTGTGGCCTTAAAAGCCACATTTCTTGTGCAAAAAATCTTTTCATTTTGATCTACTCTTTACACTAAGTTATTTTCGAGAAGACTTGGGTGTACTGATCCTCATCCATGTTCCCCCCCCACATTAACAGCTAATCCTACTATGTAATTCCCCTATTTTACCCTTCCCTACTAGTATTAACACCATGGTGTATAAACCCCAAAATTTCTATAGATATCCCTCCCCTGTCATTATAGCCATATGGTCTGTTTAAAAATGGAATCAAAGTGACACCCGGTCACTTTGATGAACCTTCTAGGTCATCTCCTCTCATTTCATGATATTTTGTTCCTACAGCCCTCATTTGCAAAGAAAAAATCATGATAAAGCCCCTCCTAACCATAACCCTTTTTCAAAAGAAAAAATGATAAAACCCGAAAAAACCATAAATCCTAAAGTTCCCCGCCCAAATATTTAAATCAATATTTTAATTGCCCGGCGAGCCCCTTCCAAACCTGCACGGCCCGTCGGAGGACCCGCCAGCCGTCCGATCTCCGCCGGTTAGATCCAAGGGTGGGCGGTCGATCTTGCGCCCCGATCTGTCGACCTTTAGCGTCCGGGGAAAGCGGTTTTGAGCCCGTACGAGGATGCGTGTTGGGCGCTGAGGTTGTTCGGAGCCCTCTCCCCGTTACCGCCTTTGCCCCAAAAGTGGTGCGGGGAACCCGCTTACAACCATCCGGCTTACCGCCCTCCCTCACACGTCACTCCAACGCCATCCTGACGTCACCTTACTTTGTCCGCCCCCGCGCCTCGTGGCCCTCCACGCAGCTCTGCCACCACATCAGCCCGCCACCATGTCCTGCCACCCTGGCCCTCCACGTCAGCGCCACATCACCGTCGTACGATGGGCCCACCATGACGTCATGCTGACGTCATCGGCGGAAAAGCGCCAATAGCGGATTTTTACGAAATTCAACGTTATAAACGGCCAAATAAGCCGTTTTAAGTCATTTTCATGCGTAAAAGAAGGAGCCGTTGACAACCAGCTGCCGCGAAAAAATTGTCATCCAGCCAACAAAATTTGAAGATTTCGACCGTTGCAAGTCCACAATTCCACTGTGCCAAGCCTCCATAGCCCAGCTCGCAAGTGTCCAAGCTGGTTCTTCCAGGTATTTAGCCGGTTTCCCACTTCGCCCATGCATTTTAATTCTCTGTAAAATTCACCATTTAGCATCAGTAAAACTCTTTAAAATTTAGTTCTGCCTATCACACATAGTTATCCAAGCAACCTACAGCACCCTTAAACCCCAATTCAGTAGAAGAGTGCTCATTTCGCGGGCTAAAGACCCCGAAATCCTTCTCGAGGTACTAGGCATTGTTCCCTTTTGCCAAGTACAGCCCACTTGTTGTTATACCAAAGAAGTCTGACTAGCCCTGCAAATTTTCATTAACAATTCACATCCTTGTGAATTCCACAGCAAACACACAATCCATCTTGCATTACCCTCTGAAGAAAGAACACCTCACTGTATCAACAGTTGAGTTGCAGCTAAAAAACTCTTTAAGCACTTGTTAAATCACTGCCCCTATCCCTACAAATCAGCTTCTATCATGGCATCTCCTGCAACTTCATCCATCAGTATGGCCTCACAGAGTCAAACTAATAAAGAGCTGGAAGCCCTGCCATTAGTAGACAAGGATGGTCTCATTGGAGACTTTGAAGGAAACAGGGACTTTGTGCAGACCTTCAGTAGACTAAGGGAAGACTACAAGGATGGGCATGGTACACATGGGGTCTGGGTGTCAAACCTACCCTATTACTGTCTCCCAGCTGTGAATGTTTTCCCCGAAATCATTCACCTCTGTGCTGAACACTATGATGCCCAGCACAGAGCTGTCAGCACCCCATCAGGGAGGTTCCTCTTTTACATCAATGCTGAGTCCATAAACAAGATGTTACACTTTGATCAGACAGAGTTGCTGATCCCATTCTCCATGAATCATTTGATGGACGCTGGTGACAAGATGACTGGTGAAGAACTACAAAAGATCATCAGGAACTTCATGAGACCTGAGTGCCAGACTACAGAGCCACCTCCCTATCTGAATGATCAATTCAATGATGTAGGTAGGCTATTACTAGACATGATAGCCTATGTGTTGGGGTACCAAAACAGTGAGCATGTGGACAGAGCCATGCTAGTACTGCTGTCTGTTTATAGCCCATACCAACCCCCTGCCCAAAAGTACAACTTTGCTAAGTTCATAGCCAATAAGATCCATGATCAGTTGACCAAAGTGGACAGACAGGGGGTCTTCAGATATTCAGCTTACATCTACCATATGTTCATGTATTATCATTCTGAAACCTTCCCATGCTACATCAGAAGGCTGGATCATATAGGGGAAAGAAGATCTGTTATCTTCTGGACCTCAGTCTATCACAAAGTCACAAATTCACCCTATACCTACTGTGAATTTGTTGACCAGTTTGTCTACCCAGTCTCCTGCATGTTGATGAAGTCACCACCTCCCAGAATATCCGATGAGATAAAGAAAGCTCTGCAGCTTTCTAAGAAAAACAAAATAGGTGACTGGTACCTATATGAACATCATACAGTATTCAGGGTCTATGGATGTGAGCTCTGTCCATACAGGCTCCCCAAATACGTACCAATGAGGTTGTTTGCATTGGAATATTACAGGCAACTGATTCAGTCAGACCTTACCCACTTCCACAGCTCCAAGAAAAAGGCTCACCTTAACTTCAAAAATGAAATGGGCCCTTTCATCATGAATAAGAAGGAAGGATGGGAAGCCGTAGATTTGATCCTGAAGGACAATTACAAGCTGTCCTATAGCTTTCGGTGGGTCCCTTATGACCCTCAAGGAGTCATCTCTGCTAGGAGAAATAAGTATAGGCTCCTAGCCATTAAGCATTGTCAATACCCTCACATAGAACAATATGCCAACTTGCAAGAATGGCAACCGGATACTCTAGTTGAGGGTTTAACTGAGGAAGAAAGAATGTTTAAAAATGTCAAGGAGCTTGAAAAGACAATTGACCTAGATTATGTGCAGCAGGTACCCTTCAGACTGCCTTACTCAGTGGGACAAGGGACCTCAATTACCAGGATTGCACCAAAGGCACCTACTACATCAGTATCAGCAATGGACAAAGGCAAAGCCATACTAGGTGCAGAGAATGAGGTGGTAAAGGGACAAACTGAGGAATAGGCAGAACAGCAAACAGAGTAGCAGAAGGAGAAGGAAACAGAGAAGGAAACAGAGTAGGAGGCACAGCAGAAAACAGAGCAGCAAACGGGCCAGCAACAAGAACAAGCTGATAAGCCACAGAATGGGCTACCACAAACTCCTCAATACAAACGCCACCACCTCAAACGCAGCAGTCAACTGCCCCAGTTCTACAGACCCCAGCACATGAGGAAAGGGGAGTAAAGAGACAAAGAGAAGAGTCCACTCCTCTCAGTGGATCCTCCGACCAGCCAGAAGCCAAAAGGCAAAGGGCAGATTCCCCACAGGTGGAAGACATTACTGAAGATGTCTTAAACACTTCAACAAAGGACAAGGAGAGTAGCCAGCAAACAGGAACAAGCTCTTTTCAGCAGGAGCAAAATTTACAGGTTAGCTTAGAGGTGGCCTCCCAATCACAGTAGAGCAAGAAGCCAAAGAGCACCAAGGCTTCTTTCAAACAAATAAAGGCTCAAAATGAGCTATTGAGGGCTGAGGTGTACAAAAAATTTATAGATGCTACACCAGCCATGCAAGAAAGACTAATGTTTGTTTATGACATTCAAGAGGAGAAGATTATCTTCATTCATTTTAAGCCCAAGGGGCCGCAGCCTAAGACAGCTGCAGACTTCATAAAGACAAGGGTGGAGGTCCTGGCTAGAGATATACACCCCATGGACCAAATCGAACTCCACAAGCAGGCTGGAGAGATGGTATATGCCACCCTAGTGGAAAAGGCCACATTGGCCCATGAGCTG
>APFE030854704.1:184552-215380 GCA_000404065.3 Pinus taeda | reverse complement strand
CCCCCAAAAAAAAAAACTCATGAGAATTTAACAATTCAAGGCATTCATTTAAGGACCTCCTCTAAAAGTTCAATTCTCATGACTTTTGTGGGACGGGGGGTTTCCAAAAACACCTCAAAATTTTCAATTATTGCGACTTTTAAGGGGGGTTGTTTGAAACCCCCCCTTAACAGTCATGACAATGTAAAATTTGCAAGAAAATTTGGGCGCTACCTACCCACAAGTCATTAGAATTAAACTTTTAGAGGTGGTTGTTAAATCACTACTTCCAAATGTTGAATTCTCATGAATTTTTGGGGAGGGGGATATTTTAGTGTATTGAGCGTGACAAGGGGACATATGAGTAGCATGGATGGGTGGAAGTGAGATGCTTGAGCATGGTTTATTGGGATGTATGATCCTAGCATTAGTGAATGAGAAAGGGCCTTAGGACCTCATGACATGGGGGTTAGAGGGCCTAGGGGAAAGGTAATGGGAGCCATTGATAGGGTAAGCCCCAATAGTTGTTATAAGGGGATTATGGGCACCATTATCACAACCCATAACAACTAAATTCCCTATCCCCTTAACCCCCAAGCAATAATCCCTTAAACCATACACTCATAACTCATAACCCATTAACCCCTTGATCCCTTAAATCCTAAGCCACTAACCCCTTGATCCCTTAAATCCTAAGCCATTAAACCCTTAACCCTTAACCCATAACATATAATCCCTTAAACACCCTTAAAAGTCATGACAATGTAACTTTTAGAGGCATTATTAGACAACCCCGCCAGAAAAGGTCATTAGAACTAAAATTTTAGAGGCGGTTGTTAAATGACTGCCTCCAGATGTTCAATTCTCATGAATGGGTATAAATGAGAGGTTTTAGTAAAACTCACTGAGATTTATAATCATACATTTGAGAATGAGAATCAATGTTAGGACCTCATGGAATAGGGACTAGAGGGGCTAGAGGGAAAGCAATGAGAGCAATTGATATGAGAACCCCCACTATTATGATAAGGGAATTGGGGGCCCCATTATCACAACCCATAAGCCCTTAACTTATAATCAATAAAATTCCCTATCCCCTTAACCCCAAAGCCATTATCCCTTAACCCCTACACTCATAACATACAACCAATTAACCCTTGATCCATTAAACCCTAAGTTACTAACCCCTTAATCCCTCACCCCTAACTTAGAATTCATGAACCCCTTAATCCCTAACCCCTTATTCTTATAAACCATGACCGTAAACCCTTAATCCTTAAACCCTAATCCTCTAACTCCTTAACCCACTAACACCTGCATCCCATAAACATTAAGTGCTTAACCCCTAAATCCCTCGACCCTAAGCCCTTAACCTCTAACCCCTAAACCCCATAGACATCAACCTCCTCGCCCTCAACCCCCTAAGCCCTAACCCTTTACCTTTTACCCTAAACCCCAAACTCCTAAACCCCTTAACTCCTAGGATCCCTAATCCTTTCTCCCAAACCATAGGTGCTCCAACACTAATCTTCTTGGCCATATTAGGTTTTTTTCTGCTAACCCCTCCAAATACGATGTCCAATCACTAGTAGGGTCCAAGGAAAAGATCTACAAGGTGCCCACTAATCTACATTTTATGTAAATTTACATTTGCCCCATATATCCTCCACATATTTTCTTTCAAAGGGAAATAATATGGTCTTCTAAAGTCCAAAAATGCATCTAATTTCATAGGAATAAAGTAAGGTTCATATCCATGCATGACCCAAATGAAATTAATGTCGACTAAAAAGAAAAAAAGACGATATAAGGATGTCCCTTTAACTATCGTCATCCTTTAACATTGGTCCATTCTCCTACCAAATGTATGGGTATAGTCCCATACAAATCTACAATATTTCTCAAAGGTTTTGTCCACAACATTCTCAAAAAAACGTTCAAATTCCCTTAGCTTGCTCCAAGTATATTTGAAACTAACACAAGAAGTCCTCAACTACATGAATGGTGAAATATTCAAGCATTAGGTAATGATAAGGGGCCATAGAATTCATAACCCATTAACCCTGGATCCCTTAAACCCTAAGCCACTAACCCCTAATTTAGAATCCCTGAACCACCCTTAAAAGTCATGACAATGTAACTTTTGGAAGCATTATTAGACACCTGCTCTGCCCCACCACCCCCCCCCCCCCCAAAAAAAAAAAAGGTCAAATTAAGATTTAAACTTTTAGAGTCGGTTGTTAAATGAACACCTCCAAATGTTTAATTCTCATGAATTTTGGTGGAGAGAGATCTTTTGGTGTATTAATTAGGGAAGGTGGCATAAGGGTAGCATGGATGGGTAGAAGTGAGAGGTTTGAGTAATTTTCACTAAGATTTGTAATCATATCATTAGGGAATGTGAAGGGGCTTTAGGACCTCATGGAATAGGACCTAGGGGGCCTAGAGGGAAGGTAATGAGAGCAATTGATAGGGGAACTCCCAATAATTGCGATAAGGGGATTAGGGGCCCTGTTATCACAAAACATAATCCCTTAACTCATAATCATTGAATTCCATACCCCCTTAACCCCAAATCCATAATCCCTTAACCCCTACACTCATAACTCATAACCCATTTATCCTTGATCGCTTAAACCCTAAGCTTATAGCCCCTTAACCCTAACACCTAACTTATAATCCTTGAACCCCATAATCCCCAACCCCTTATCCTCTTAAACCATGACCCTTAACCCTTAACACGTAAACCCCTAACCCCTAACCGCTTAACCTGCTAACACCTAAATCCCATAACCCTTAAGCACTTAACCCCTAAATCCGTTAACCCCTATGCCCTTGGCACTTAAACCTTAACCCCTTAAGCCCTTAACCTCTAAGTCAATAATATCCAACCCCTAAACACCCTATACATCATCACCATAGTCCTCAAACCCCTAATCCCTAACCCTTTATCCTTTACCCTTAGCTCCTGACTGATAAGCCCCTTAACTCCTAGAACCCCTAAGCCTTTCTCCTAAACCATAGATGCTCCAACACTAATCTTCTAACCCCTCTAAATTAAAACCTCCAAACAGTACTAGGGTATAAGGAAAAGACCCATAAGGTACCCAAATATGATCTACATTTTATGGACATTCAAATTTTTGTCAAACATCCTCCACATATTTTCTTTCAAAAGGAAATAATATGTTCTTCTAATGTCCACAAATGCATGTAATTTCGTAGGAATAAACTAAGGTTCATCTCCATCCATGACCCGAATGTAATTCATGTCAACTCAAAATAAATAAGGATGTCCCTTTAGTCATCATCACCCTTTAACATTGGCCCATTCTCTTACCAAATGTATGGTTATAGTCCCATACAAGTCTACATTATTTCTCAAAGGTTTTCTCCACAACATGCTCAAAACAACATTCAAATTCCTTTGGTTTTCTCCAAGTGTATTTGAAACTGACACGAGAAGTCCTCAACTACCTTAATGGTGCAATATTCAATCATTAGAGAATGAGAAGATGCCTTAGAAATCATAATCCCTTAAACCCTAATCCACTAACCCCTTAACCCCTAACCCCTAACTTAAAATCCCCGAACCACCCTTGAAATTCATGACAATATAATTTTTATAGGAATTATTAGGCAACCCCCCTCCATCCCAAAAAAAATAAATTAAAATTTGTTAGAATTAAACTTTTAAAGGCGGTTGTTAAATGACCTCCTCCAAATGTTCAATTCTCATGAATTTTGGGGGACGAAGATGTTTAGGTGTATTGAATGGGCGAAGGGGATGTAAGGGTAACATGAATGGGTAGAAGTGAGAGGTTTGAGTACTTTTCCCTAAGATCTATAATCATAGCATTGGATAATGATAAGGGGGGTCATACCTCATGGCATAGGAAGTATGGGGCCTATAACGAAGGTAATGAGGAAAATTGATAAGGCAACCCCCAATAGTTGTGATAATGGGAATAGGGGCCCCATTATCACTACCCATAATCCCATAAATCATAACCACTTAATTCCCTATCCCCTTAACCCAAAATTCATAATCCCTTAACCCCTACACTCATAAATCATAACCCATTAATCCTTGATGCCTTAAACCCTAAGCTACTAACCCATTACCCCCTATCCCCTAACTTAGAATCCATTAACCCCATAGGGCCTAACCCGTTATCCTCTTAAACCATGACCCTTAACACTTAAACCTTCAACCCTAACACCAAACCCATTAACCCATTGACACCTAAATCCCATAACCCTTAAGCACCTAACCCATAAATACCTTAAGTCCTTGGTGCTTAACCCTTAAGACCTCAATCCCTAAAACACTAAGTCAATAACCACTGACCACTAAACCCCCTAGGCCTCAACCCCTTGACCATCAACCCCCTAAGCCCTAACCGTTTATCCTTTACCCTTTACCATTTATACTTTACCCCTGATTCCTAAACCTCTTAACTCCTAGAACCCCTAAGCATTTCTCCCAAACCATAGGTAATCCAACACTAATATTCTTGGTCATACTAGGTTTTTCTCTTCCAATGCCTCCAAATGAAACCTCCAAGTACTACTAGGGTCCAAGGAAAAGAGCCACAAGATCCCCAAATCTGATCTACATTTTATGGATATTCACATTTCCCCTAAATATCCTTCACGTATTTTATTTAAAAGGGAAACGATATTGTATTCTAATGTACAAAAATGCATATAATTTCATAGGAATAGAGTAAGTTTAATCTCAATGCACAAACCAGATATAATTCATGTCCAATCAAAAGAAAAAATAAGATATAAGGATCCCCCTTTATCTATCGGCATCCTTTAACATTGTTCCATTCTCTTACCTAATGTATGGGTACAACCCACTACAAGTCTACAACATTTATTGAAACAACATTCAAATTCCCTTAGTTTTCTCCAAGTCTATTTGAAATTGACACAAGAAGTCCTCAACTATAGGAATGGTGCAATCTTCAAGCTATGCATATCTAGGTCCATCTTCCTTTGACCCCTTTTTTTGCACCTTCAATACAAATCTGACCAAGGTCAACTTATAATTGGATCTCCTTTTTGCATCTGGTGAGAATAACATCATTCTTTAGGAATAAGTTTCTCGATTACACTAATACTCTCAACATGTGTGGGGCTAGAAGATACATTAAGAGGAGAAAACATAGGTCAAACTAAACTTTATTATCAAACATACGTCAAAATTATATATAAAATTAATAGTCTACATATGTAATTCTTATATTGATGTTGGATGGTTTTGGATTAAATCCACCATTTTATTTCCCTGCCTCTATGGTAGCTTTTGATTCCATTAAATATTTAACAATTGCTTTCAATCTTCCAAGTTCCTTGTCTTTTTCTCATAATTTCTCTTATATATCATGTAATTGAAGTTGATTTGGGAACCCCCAATATTTGTGATAAGGGGATTAGGGGCTCTCTTATCACAACCCATAAAACCTATCCTTTTAATCCCTTAGCCAAGGGGGCCCAAAGGGGGCCAAGGGTGTAGTTGTATGGGCAATGAGACAAAATTTGGGGCTTCATAACAATAGGAGAAATTGAATGGTATGAGAAAAACGTTGGGAGGGGAATAATGTTGTGTATTGAATGGGGCAAGGGGAGGTCCAAGCATTTTTTAGTAAGATCTATAATCCTAGCATCAGAAACTGAGAAGTTGGCTTAGGGCCTAATGTCATACGGGCCAAGTGGGGTGGTGGTAGTGCACTTGGGAAATACATTGATTAAGCCAACACCAGAGGGGCTCTTCTCCTATGTAAGGATATGTGTTGAGATAGATCTAAATAAGGGGCTCCTAGTTGAAATAACCTTAAATATGGATAGATGGATCAATATTCAGGAGTTTGACTACAATCATATTCATTTTAAATGAAAAATTTTCCTTGAATATAGCCACTTTACAAGAAGTTGAGAAATGAAGCAAGAGGAGAAACAAGAACACATAAATGAAGGGGAATTCTAGCAACAAAAAAAGAGGAGAAGAGACCCAACTAAAAACTTGAGTGAAAATAATTGGTTGAATGAAAACAAAACTCTAGATTTGACTCACTTAATGGTTGGATCCTAAGTCGTCTAAGATTGTTACAAAATTTTATCATGCTAGTGACGTGTATTAGAATTTCCCTGTAGGGGTTGCGAGATTTGAGAGAGAGAGAGAAAATGGACATAGGTTCCCTATTGACTTATGATCTTCACTTTTCTTTTAGGAGTGGCTCCTCCATCAGGTAATGAAGTCTTCATTCCCCGCCATGTGCATATGAGTAGGTAATAGGGTCCAATCCGCAAATTAGGCCCCTTCTCTTCTTTGTCTTTCAAACTTCACCTTTGATACCCAAATTAGGCTTTTATTCTCTATATTTACTTTCGTTGAACCTTCCCTCTATTAAAACTTTTAAGAATTTGAAGCCTCCACTATAAATCTTTGAATTAGTGAATGGGTTCTCTAAACTCATTTTGAATTTGATTTGGAAAGTGGTTCGAATTGCCAAATTGGGACTTTTATTAACCAAGTTTGCTTCTACTATTTTATGATTTCACGATCTTCCCTAATCATCAAATTGGGGTCTCCTCACCATCAACCTAGTTATTCAATATGTTCTTCGATCTCTTGTGAACTCTTATTTGAACGTTTGGGACAGTCCGCAAAAATTAGAACCTTTTCTTTCAAACTTTATGTTTTTTCCAAAGCCTTTCACCTAATTTGGTTATTGCTCTTGATTTCCAAATTGGGACCTATCACCCCATCTTCTCATGCCCTTTATTTCAATTTTGCCAATAGGCTTCAATTTCTTCATAAAAGCCTCTCTACTTGAACTCGAGTTTAATCATGCTCGCCACATCTTCTTCCAATGGTGGTGATCCCACTTGTAATTTCAAAAATTATGGGTCTATCTATATTCACAATTCATTAAATGCCAATGTTCACCTTATCTAGAAATTCCTTCCCAAACATACAACTCTCCCTTACCACCTCTCTATCCATCACATCACCAATGGAGGTAAGGTGGATCCTTATCACCTCTTGATTGATATTGAGGAAATGGGGTTATTATTCTGTGATAGGTTACACTTTAGGTTGACATTATTTTGGATTTTGTATCTATCATTCTTAACTAGCCTTTATATTTTATTATCATAATAAGGTATAATGTATACTAGTACACCCTACATGTTAGAAATTGTAGCAAGAAACGCTCAATTTTGACTTGTGCCTAAGTCAAAATGAGTAAATTGATTTTCCACATCCGCAGATGACTTGGATTCTAGTTATATTGAGAGACATGGTCTTGTCACTTAGCTAGCTCAGTTAATTTGAGTTAGAAGCTAGAAGTAGAGTTGTGCATGTACTGATTGCTAAGAATTAACAATCTAATTCAATTATGTATAGATGATATCATTTAATTGAGCTCAAGTATTGAGTTGAGTCAGTTAAATGTCAATTCAGTAATAGAAATATTGTTAACTCAGCGATCCATCATTTAACTAGTCAATCAGCTAAATATAGCTTATCCATGCATGGAATTCGAGTTGGCTGACTCAAGTGGAGGTCAAAGGCACGTTGTAATTATCCAATATATACTAGTTGAGTGTATAGACTTTAGCAATTGGTCGGGTGAGAAATTCCTTGAGAATTGTTCAAGGAAATAAGGAATTCCCTATTAATTAGGAGCTAAATTATTCCTTATTTGCAAAAGGAAATAAGATTTTGTAGAGTCTAAGAATTGGCTAAGTGTTGGCCAATGTAGAATAAGTAGGAGAACAATTTTTCAAGAGTAAGGTGTTTTTCATACTTGAAGAAAGCAATTGTAATAGGTTCTTAGTATCATCTAATTAATTCAAAGCAGGATAGGGGTTTTGATCCAGGTGGATATTGCTAGCCACCCACCAATTCCACTTGGACCCCCACCATTGCTTCTTTCAGTTTTTCAGTTTCCTTAATTGTAGCACAATTTACTGTTTTTAGCAGTTTTCGGGTCCTAAACTTCTAGAGCTGTTTTGAGGCGCTAAAAAACATTTTTTTGGAAATCTACCACCAGTGCTTTGCTGTCTATTGTCATATTTTCTATTATAGTCCTTGGAGAGATCTTTCCAATGGGCTATAATGCATGTCAAACAGAGATAATATGACCAAGTCGCGACCCCAGGAAGTTGGTTGTCCAACTCACCCCAACGGGGCCCATAAACTCTTGGTGTTACATCTCCTCAAGTTAGGGTTTTGGTTGTTTAGGGTTTTCTCTTATTTTTCAATAATAAAAAGGCCCTTGAGCCTCATTGTAAGAGAGCTAAAAGGCATGTAGCCACCACATCTCTTCTTAGAGATAAGCTACCATCGCCCTAGCTCGTTTATTTCCATTCCTGTTTGTAAGCATATTTTAGTATTTTACATTATAGAAATGAAGTATTATTTCCGCTGCTTCTCTATGTTTATGGTTATCTCTATAATTTGTTGTGTTCTTGTTTAAATCCGGGTCAAGTTTTTCCCAGTTGGGTTCCCCAGTAAATGATTGTGTTCTCATGGTTTTAATGTATGCATGTCTATGCATGTGCTTCTAGATTGCTGATTTATTTTCACAAATAGTGTAGAGGGATGTTGTAATCTCTTGCTTTTAGTTTGAATACACTAGTAGTAGAAATCTCCACTAAAAATCTACACCACAATGGGTGAATGGGAATGCTAAAGAAAATCAAGGGATGAACACACAAGGCAAGGAGGAGTTTGTGCTTTATTTTGACATTACATGAATTAGAAGGACATTAAAGGATTGAAGTGAGATTTCATCGCCAAACAACTATAGTAGTTGTGACCGAAGATTCCATCCTTGGTCAACTATAGTGACCTGAAAATAAATTTGTCCAAAATTCTCAACAATAATCCTGGAACAATATAATCCAAGCTTTATTATTGCAAAAAACATCGAATTTAATGTGTAAAACATTTGAGGTTTGCATTCACAAGATTTGGATAGGAATATGTAGAAGAATAATAAGGAGTGGATTCAATCACTTCTTTTTCTCTTTTGAACATATATTGACCTTGATTCCTCATTTCCTTGTTACATTTTTCACTTGTTTCAGATGGTTAAGTTAAATATGCCGCAAATGTTGTACTTACTTGATTTTGACTTGGTTTCTTTTCTTCCTTGAAGTTTACTCAATTAAGTTTTTTATTTCTTCCCTTCCTTATGTGTTTCCTCCTTAATTTTCCTTTGTTCAAACTCTTTTTGCCCCCAATTTCTAGATAAGTCCCCTTATTATGCTTATTAGTTGAAGTTCTTTCTTTATCCCAAAATTAGTTTGATTTTTAAATTGGGACCACTGGTTTTTTGTTTTTGTGTGAGCTCTTTTTTTCTATGGGTTTGAACCTTTTTCCTGGAGTTTTCATTTGAGTCTTGGGTTGTTATTTTAAACTGAAATTTTAATTTTTTCCATGCTTTTATTTTTCACATTTTGAGCTTTTGTCTCAATATTAGATAATTTAGGTCCAATCCCTAGATTATGCCACTTATCTTCTTTGTCTTTCGAACTTCACCCTTGATTCCCAAATTATGCCTTTATACTCAATCTCTACTTTCATTGAATATTCCTTCTATTCAAAAATTTTAGCATTTGAAGCCTCCATTATATCTCTTTGAATTAGTGAATGGGTCTCTCTAAAATCATTTTGAACTTGATTTAGCGGGTGGCTCGAATTTCCAAATTGGGACTTTTTCTCACCAAGTTTTCTTCTTCTATGCCATGACTTCATGATCTTCCATGATCATCAAATTGGCTTCTCCTCACCATCAACCTAGTTATTTTATATGTTGTTTGAACTCTTTCTTAAAGATTTTGGATAATGCCCCAAAATTAGAACCTTTTCTTTCAAAGCTTATTTTTTTCTAAAGTCTTTTATCCAATTTTGTGACTTCCATTAATTACCAAATTGGGACCTATCACCACTTCTTCTCATGCCTTCTCTATTTGTTTTTGCAATAGGATTCAATTTTTCAATTAAGACCTCTATACTTGAACATGAGTGCAATTGAGTCCCAATATTGAGATATTCCCTTATCCTTGAATGAGAAGTTTTTGAAACCTATCCAATGTACAATCACTTTTAAACCTCTCTCTCAAACCTAGAAAAATGACTAAAAGCTTATTAAAGCTTAACATAATATGAAATACCCAAAGGGACATGTTCCATGGGATTATTGTTTTAATGTTAAAATTTAACTTTTGTGTTATGTGTTTTGTAAATTAACATGTAATGAACTTATAATGGCTACAGAGAGAATCAAACACCCAAGAAGGAGATCTACCACAATAAATAAGGGAATTTTGAGCCAACAAAATAAATCAAAATTCATAAATGGCACGTGAGTACGAGAAGTTTGGATGATCAAGAAAGCATACAAATCCCCATGTGGCAGAAGAGAATAGTTGAATAGAAAAACTAATTATACAACAATGGAATTAACATTGTCAAATAAATTATACCTAACAAAGAAATCATATCGTTAATTGGTGGAAAACATAGTCAAATAAAGAAGACAAATATGTAAGAAAGGTTTTGAATAACAAAGTAGAGGAATTAGAATGATTAACCTCCCTCTTCCTCTTGGTATAGATAAGGCACCTTATATGAAAGACGTCTATGGCTTTTGCACCTTTATAAACTATTCTATGACATGTCAATGATAGGAAGCCATTACTACCCACATTTTTAGACTTAGTCTGGGGTACATGTGGGATGGGACTACTCCCTTACTTGCTATGAGAAAATGGCTACGATATTTTTACTTTTTCCATGGACTATTATCATGAAAATGGTAGCTACTTCTTACCACTATGATTCATTTAGATACTAGCAATTAATATGAAATGGTTACTACTTATTAACACAATACTGGCCTAATTTCATAGCTGATGATTTCAATATTTTGACAGTTATTCCATAGAAAATTATTTTATGTTCTTGTTATTTTTTTGTTAGTTCTAGGACTGCATTTAGTTCTTCCCCAACAACTCTTAACAAAACTAGCTTGGAACCTTCTATGTTACACATTGATCTCTTCACTTTTATATATAATCTTGATTTGTATCTTGCCAAAACTATATTAATGGTTCACATGAGTGGAAACTCTCCCCTTTGGCATGGTAACTTATATATTTTATTCCTATAATAGGTATATGCAATAGCAGATTGTCGGAATTTCTATTCCCCATTAAAAAAACATTAATTCCTTCATTTTGGTGATTCTTACACCAACATTGTAACCTTGTGTATAACTTCTCTCCCACAATGGCATGTCTTTCAAAATCCCTTGATTACTTTTTGATTGTCATAATCCAAACACACGACTTATTAGTTATATTGACATGGGTTGCATAATTTACCTTATAGGCCCACTCACTCTTGTGTTCCCCATGGAACTATTCTCACAACATCAGGTTATATTTGAAGGCTTACTCAAACAAAGGGCTTTATCTCAAGAATATTTACACATCTAATTACTGTAATTGCTACAATGACTCTTCATTTACTTGTTGTAGTGGCTATAATGCTTATGAAAATTCACTATCATGGGTTTATGCATAGCTCCTTTACCTTAATGGTGGCGCTTGACCCAAATTTTGTCAACATTACTTATCATGTTCACTCCCTTACATACAAGTATTGAAAATACCTTTTAATGAAGTAACCAAATAAATCCTTGCACTCCATAATTTAGGGACATATATTATATCTGCTTGTAGTACTTTAAAATAAAAACAAACTTTGAAATTGGGATCCCTCACTTCTACTCGCTTGTGTATGATTGTATTACCATGTGATGAGCCTCATCATTGGGTAACTATATGGGCCTTAATTCACCTCCTAGCTTAGTCAAATCAACTCTTCTCACAATTTATTACATATTTTGATTTATTTTGTTTAATGAGATGAGTCAAAGTGAGATATTATGCCTAGTGGACTAATGTGCATTGAATGCATGTTTGTGAGAGAAAATCAGGGAATTTTGGCTAGATTAAGGGTTGAAACTCAAATGAGACAAGGAAGAGAGATTGTAGGAGGTAAATCCTCCTTATCTACTCCTCCCTCATTCGAATATTCCTCCATCAATCACACTAGCTTGAAGTACAAGAAACCAAGTAATGGAGATCAAAAGGCAGCTGAGCCAGTGACAGTTAAAGAGTTAGTTTATCTCGAGTTTGGGAGCTGAGCCTCCCTAGATTTAAGGAAGTTGTTGCAGACTTCAGTTGTTTAAATAAAGAGGCCTAAAGCCTCATTAGGATTTGATTTTTTGTAATAAAAATACTAGTCATTTTCGAGTTCAAGACTTGTGGAAGGCATTTCTATGTAATTTTCTGTTTTGATAATGAGAATGAGCATTTCCTTGATCTAGCACTGAGTTAACTCAGAGGACTGAAGCTCTTGGGTTAGGGCCCAACCCTAGCAGAAAAGGCTCCTCTTCTTGTATTTGTATGCTTAGATTGATTTCATAGATCAATGGTTGAATTGTCTTTAGGATTATTCCATTGCAAATCGTGTAGATTTGATTAGGTTGCTTATTAGATTGCTTCCATTTGTGCTTTACATCAGCAGTGGTTTAGAAGAGATAAAGGAACATCAAAAAGATTTCAATAGGTGTTTTGGCCTCACTTTTTCCCTTAGGATCATGATTTGAGGAAAGAACTCCTATGCAGCCCCAAAAAGACAGAATTCTAGTTCCCCATGGAATTTAGGGTTTTCTGTACCTATACCAACATTTGATCAGTTTGCAAGAGTATAGAGAGATATCATAGTCAGAAACCTCCTTCCATATTTGTCCATCCATGATCATTCCTTGATTTAACTAAAACCCTCGCCAATTTCATCATTTCACAGGGAAACTTCTCCAAACATGTTGAGAAAATCCAACCATCTTCCAACTTTGGTTTTGAGTTATGGAGTGATCCTAGGTATTTCCTTGCTTCGTTCCATCCACCAATCACATTCCCTAAGCCTTCCATCACCTTCAACACCTATCCTTTTTCTCTCGGCTGTATCTTGTAGAAATACAGGGAATCATGTAGGTTTTCAGGACATCTTGTAGGTTTTCCTGTAGTGGCCTATTTTGATGCTGAATTGAGGGAGAAGCCTCTAGGAAGCTAGAAAAGGTCACCTATTGGTCTTCGCACCCTTCTAACCATTCACCAGCATCCCTAATCCACCTGCCATGTCACCAAAAGAGATTAGCTTTCACACTTTTCCATAAAAAGGACAAAAAGAAAAACATATTTATTTTAGTCATTTGCATGCATAGTAGTAGAATGTTTGATGTTTTGAATTTATATTCTTAGGAAAATAGGATTGCATACATGTTAAATTAACATTCTTTTTTAAGCATAGTCTGTTAGGAGTTAGAAAATGGTGTGTTTTTAGCAATTGATTTCAGTCTTCTTCCTTATTGCAGTCGACAAGCTTTCTCCTAGAGTAGATTTATCTTTCTCTCATGAGTAATCAAGCTTCTTCTGAATCCATAGAAGTCTAGGTTGAAAAAAGGTAGTGGTCTATCGCCAGCTAAGAAGTGACAAAGAGCAGACCCATCACTTTTACCTGTGTATACAACACTTTCACCTCGAAGTTTGTGCGAACCCTAGGTTGATAAAGTAAAGTTGGTAGCCCCAAGAGTTGTAGCATTCTTGCTACAATACTAGTTCTCACCACTTTTTGGCACCGTTTCTAGGGAGTTTTCTACGTAATAAGTGATTTTTTTGAGTTAAGATTTATGTGATCCATAATAATTTTAACAACATCTTTCAGAAAAAATCACATAAGATATATTCTCATTAGCGCGTTTCGAACCCGCCAGTGTGCTTCATCTTCAGGACCAGATGAGGAACTAAATCCAGGCTTTGTAATAAATAGATGTAGAGAGCTTCTAACTAGCCATTAGTGAATAAAAAATAGTTTGACTAAGGGTAGAAAATGGTAAAGGTTTTGACCAAGAAAAGGCAAGGGTTTTGATTACTTCTTTCTTTCTTCCATTTCTTGTTTCTGATATTTTGGTATTAGTTTCATTTCTATAAGAGTAATTTGGTTTGCTTTCCTTTCCATTCTGCGAGTAATATTTTATTCAAGTAGTTAGTTTTCATTCAGTTTGCAATTTCAATTTTGTAATCATTTTCAAAGTTTGACAAAAAAAACACAAAAAAAAACAAAAACACTTTGTTTCATGCCTTGTAGGAATAGGGATAACTTAAGGAAATTTTTGCCAAATACCCCCATCGCTTCAAACAAGCGAACTCTTATTTGGCGGCTATGAATTGGAGGAACCCTTAGGTGAGAAGTCAGAAATATTTGAAGAGTCTACAGGGGAAGAATAAGAAGAAGAACCCATTCCTACTAACCCAATGGCTGAAAATAGAAATGATAGAGGAAATAGAGAAAGAGTCGAGGGTTCCTTCCCCATCAGGGAAACTAATGGGGATACTAAGGTCAAGAATATCGGCCCCTCTTCCCTTCCTCATTTCCATAGACTGACCTTAGAAGATCCAGGCACTTTCCTATTTGAGCTTGCTTTCATATGTAGAACCTATCACTACACCGATGATGAGAAGAAGTTGAAACTATTCCCATCGACACTCAAGGATGCAGCTTTGCGTTGGTTCATGGGTTTACCTAGGGATAACATCACAACTTTGGCTCAGATGCATAAAGCATTAAAAAAAAAGTATTGAGACTACTGCAGGTCTAAAGACACTAAAGACGAAATTTTCAAGATGACCTTAGGGCATGATGAATCCCTAGAGGATTATGAAGAAAGTTTCCAACTTAGCTACAAAAGGTCCAAGTGCACACTTGACCTTGAGTCACTAAAGCTATTTTTTCATAGAGGGCTAAGGGAAGATCTTATGGATACCTTAAACTTGTTAGTAGGAGGGGAAATTTATCAGTTACCCTATGAGGATATCAAGACTGTCTTTAGAAACCATTCTATGGGAACTAGGAAAAAGGGTACGGGTAGTCAGCCTATGGTCAATCCATCCTCTTCCAATACATCCATCAAGGATGAAATTGGAAACATGTTGGAGGATTTCAAGAGTGATATTCTGCAAATGCTTGCCCTACAGATGGAAACTATGCACATTAAGAGAAAATAGGAGGAAACAAAGAGAGCTTTAGTCATTTTCTGCCCTAGTGTTGATTCCTCGAAAATCGTTGCATCAACATCGGGGAAAACCACCCGGTCCGGACCTTAAAGGCAACTCCTTTTCCATTTGGTGTGGTGGCTCCGACTAGATATAATGGGACCAGTTTCCCAACGATTTGTAAATAGGATGGGTAAGTGGTTGATTCTCTATTATATAATGATAATGATGGATGGATTATTCTAAAATGCAAAATTATAAACAACTAACCTATCCCAGGAAATTTCCACTTTAGTGCAACTTTAGATGATCTTTATCTACAAATAGGCATATAGATGACTCCATTGATAAATAAAGACATTCATTTAAATGATAATTACTTTGTTCAAGTAGTTGAACAAAGTAATAATTAAAACATTATTACATTATTCTTCATATATCATTGACATAAATACGATTGAAAGAATAACATTGCTTAAAAATTCAATAGTGATAAGTATAAGGACTGTTGTTAAAACACATGCATATATCAAATGATAGTAAGATTGAATAAATGTTGATTCATATAAAAGAATGGAGCAAAGACATAGATAATAGTACCATATGTAATTTTAATCCCTTTCGATATCAATCACATTCAGATTCCGTCTTCTAACTTAGAAATATTCTCACAAAAAGCAATAGTTCATATCTCATCAAAGCATTCTCCATCAAAATTCAGAATATAGGTCCAATCTCCATAAAAATATATATCAAAAGCACAATAGTGTGACTCCTGATCCAAGATTTATACAAAAATTGAGGACCCTTTCTAAAGACATGAAAGGGTCTATAAATACTATCTAAGCTAACTGATTATGAAATAAAAATGCTATGAGGTGGTATAACCAAATCATGAAAATCTCCTTGAAATAGGTAGGCTTGCAATCAATAGAATGATTCACTGTTTCGACCGATCATCCTTTGGATTGAGCTGGAATATAGCAAGAATTGGTTGCAATTCTAGAGGGTGGCTTAGATGTGAATGCGGTTGGGTTGAATACGTAGCATCATGAATTTTAGGAATCATGTAACGGATTGCATGGGTTAAACATTTCAATGCTGACTTTTGACTGTATGGTTTAACTAGGAAGAACCAAAAGGTGTCCCAAGTTAAACTTTGGATTCTTGCAATTAATCTCTCCTTCTTTCCTAAATCACGTTTGCATGACTACTCCAATGCTTTAGTTGGTGCCTATTTTCCTGGAGTGCATTCTGAAATCAAATTAGACAGATAAAGAGTATCATTAATTAATTCAATTAAATTACCAGTTGCTAATATACATCTTGAAGTTGCCCTTTCTTCTTTCATCAATTGTGACTGACATTCTAGGAAAAGAATTTCCTTATGTGATTCTAGAATTCTAGGTAGATTTGCAGCTTGCCCTTCATTGGTTTCTCGCCAAGCAAGAAATTTTGTTAATGTCTCATCGGCCTATTCCAAATTCTTCCTTGCGTCAACCGATTTTTCAATCATTGATGAAGAAATCTCACAAAGGGGCTCAGCGAGAGAAATATTATGACATAGTAAATTTAACTGTTTAATCAATGCCTTATTGATCTGGAGAGCTTCGAATCTAAACTCTGCTGGTTGAGGAAAAATTTTGAACTTTTCTATTTGTTGAGTTAGTTGAGCGATTTGCTCATCTTTACTTTTGCTCAATTGCTCGTTCATTGTCTTCAGCTTGGCCAATGCTAAGGATAATTCTTTTTGTTTTTGCACTACACTTTGGTCTATCCTCTGCTTCTCCTTGAACAATTGCTCATTTAGTTGGTTATTTGATTGTTGTTCCGCTGCTAACTGTTGTTCTAATTGCTCTATTCTTTGTTGCTTTTCGGATACCTGTGCTTCTAGTGAAACAATTGTCTAATCTTTTTCTTTGAGTAAATTGCTAACTTCTGATGCTTTATCCATAGTCGCCGCCAAGTATGCCCCGACATATTGAGAGAGCTTTGTAATGTGTTCAGAAGGATTAATTTCCTCTCTATACCACATTAGCCATTTCTATTTGTGCAGGTGAAGCAGAAGATTGATCAAACTTTCTCTTTTTCCTTTGTCTTTTTACTACAGCCTTGTGCTTGGAGCTGTAGAAGACATCTAAAGGAGGTATTTCTTCTACATGTAGGATGATTTCACCAGATGGATTTTCTGAAATTATCTCCATATCTTTCTTAGTGAGGGGTGGGCCGCTAGTTCCTTCAGTTGGAACCGTATTAGTTGCTATTATGTGACCAGTTGTCACTACAGGCATGCTGAATCCCTGTAAGGTTTCAGTGTTGCTTATAATTGAATCGAACTATTGCCATTCTTTAAGAAGCTTAGGATCAATCTGAGTATCTATATCCATGAGTTTGCTATCTTCTCCCTATTCCTGTTGTTGTTCTTGTTGTTGTTCCTGTTCGGAGATTTTTTCCACATCGGAAGTCTTATCGGTAAGTATTTGTTCAATCTAACTAGATGACTGGACTGTAGGAGCTGTGACTAAGAGGTCTAGAGGTAGAGTTTGCAACCTCTGTTCTCTAAGCCTATTAAACACTTCTAATCCTTCATCTTGATATTTGATTCTAGCTAATGATTTGATGTGAAATAAAGATTCGGCTGAGGAAAATATATCATCGAATTCATCCTTTTCATGATCAAACTTTGTAAGTTTGCCTTGTTCAAGAACATTATAGGCAACTTTTCTTGGATCTTATTGTCTGTTGGAAATTGTTGCAAGATTCAGCATTTGTATTTTTGTTGCCTCCTTTTCTGCATGTTTATAATCATGAAGAGTGAAAACACCACATATTAAAGGGAATGTAGGCCACACCTGTTTCTTGGAATTTCTAAGGGTTTTTGATGTCCCTTCTATTGTTATTTGTTAGGCCAATTCCAGAGCTAACAGTTTATCAAGCACATACAGAGGAAAGACATGGGGTTTTTTAAGGCTACCAAAAAGACTTATATAAGTGAATTTTTCTTCCCCAAACCAACTTTCGACTGCTGTCAAATATGTTTCTACTTCTAGAGATACCCTGGGAGAAGGCTTATCAAAAATGGAATAATAAATAGGTACAATAAGACCACTGCAGATTTTATCAAATGATTTTTGTAATTAGCCTTCCATAACTGATCATGATAAACATGGATTTTTTTTGGGTCTGCAGGGATCCATCTCCACCCGAGCAATGGAAATTAAAAACTAAAGCAAATAGTATCCATAATGAATGCGCTGTAATAGAATGGGGGAATAGTCCTAGTAGTTTGATATGCATTTTCTCTGTATTCTAGGATTGTTGTGGCTAACTTGTCAGATAAAATATTAGCCCAATCCATTACATAGCCATTGATTGTTGCCTCCATTAGAGGGACCATTTCTATAGTAAAATTAGCAGAGTCATGTATTCCCAACATCCTACACATCATAGCTCCAGCATAATAGTAAGGAAAAGCCAATGAGTCCAGAGAGTACTTACCCGATGATTCGTGCTTGTGCTTCTCGGGAAAATGTCTCCATTGCTTAATCGGGGCTGATTGTGACTCGTTTTTGTTTGCAAATGCTTCAAGGAAGGCTTTGTTGTACCACTTTTCAGGCTCAGGTAAGTGATACATTTTCCTTAAATCATCCGGCTGAAATGAGCCGAATATCCTCTCATAAACTGTGCAAAAGTTTCTGTTTGTAACTGGAATTTTCTCCACCACCCATCTCATGACTTTACTATATGGGAGGAATTTAGCTCTTGCAACTATTCTGTGAAGAAAGGAGCAAGCCAACTCTTTAAGAGTTCCTTCAGACTTATCAGTTGAATCAGCTGTGGCCTCTTCGGATAGTTCTTCGGGCTCTTCAATTTCAATTAGATTATAGATACCTTCCCAGCTAGTGTTCCCTAGTCCGAGACATGTTGTGTTTGATATTAATCCCTTTTTACTTGGTCCGAGATCTTTGGCTGGTTGAGCTGCTGGTAGAGGAGTCGCTGCTACAGATTTCTTTGATTTTCTTCCCATTTGCTTCAAATTTCTGGTTTTAGTGAAATTCTGCACAAACAATTGAAAAACAGTGATACAGAGAAATGTTGTAACAGACCAATATGATAATAAGAAAAGAGTTACGTCGATCAGCATGTGATAATGGAATAAGTTAAAGGCTACCGTAGATGAAATAGTCGTTTAACCTGTCAATCATGGTAAAGAAGGTTTTAAATGTCCATCATGTCGCTTATATGCCGAATGATTAATTGAAGCGTGCCTTAGATTTGTTTGATGGATGATCATTGATAAATCACAAATTGGTGATCGGGAATATCAAGAGAAAGGCTTTAACACTTGATTTGAATATCTCTGATCTCTGAATAAGTGATATAATGCATGCAAACCAATTTAAATATATCCTCAAGATGGGCACCTAATAAATATATCGCAATCAGGAATGGACTCGAGCTTTTATGGTTCTATCAATGTGATTTCACCGATTGTCGATTACGATATGTTTTATCACATCAGAGGATTTGAGCATACCTTCAATTATGTGTTGGCTTGTTGTTGCCATCGCCAATTTTCCGATTGCGATATGCTTTATCACATCAGAGGAATTAAGGGGCTCCATTATATTGTGCTTGGAATTTGGCTTTTCCAATATTCGATTACGATTGCCTTTTCAGATTGGAGAGAATGGGTAATGCTTATTGTGGCTTTTGCATATGTTTCCTGTGTTATTGCGATATGAAATCTTCCAATCGCTTATCGCAATAATGAAAAAGTTTTATAATATTATTAAAGTCACACCTTTATTTCCATTCAAAAAGGCTTGCCAAATGATTCATTTTCCTTAAGCCTTATAATAAGGGTTTTTCATTATGATGGGTTAATACCAATTTTTTTTATGAACACACAAATCTTATCTAAGTTGAATTAAGAGGACCCATTTCTTATTTAAATTTTATGTAAAGATTTTTTTTTTTTTAAGAAATGGGGGGTTGTTGATTAGCACAAGAATTGGTGATTCACTAAGAGAAACAGTTATCTCTGAGAAAATAATATAATACTTTAACTTTCTTAATATGAAATATTTAATTGATAGAAAAAATCTAATATAACTAAGTAATCATAGATTCTGAAAGTAATGTTAACTATTTTTGCTATTTCCTTCTTTTCTTAAAATTAAATACATTCTAAGAATAAAATAAACCTTAATTGGTTGATAATAATAAAACAAAAGGCTTTTCCAACTTAGCTTTTATAATGACTGCTTTGTCATAGGTAGAGCCTTTGCTACCAGGAAATGTCTATAGTCTCGATAGGGTTACCTTTTAACCATTTTATCATTCATTATTCCATCCATTTCAGAGTATAATTAAAAAGAATGAATCCAAAAGATACGTTTCCATATCTTTTTGTATTGCATTTTCCTTTTTCCTTATTTTGTAAGATAAAAAAGTCAATGTCTTGGTTTGGTGGCTAGCTAATGACAATGCCATTCATTGGTTGTAATTTAACTGAGCAAGCTTGCTCATGATGAGACTCCTTGTCTTATAATTATAAGCCATTACCATGTTTTGATATGCAGTGTTGGTAATGTCAATTGAACTATTCCCTTATGATCATGGTAAGTAGGCCTGTAATTACACCTCTTATCTTTTATATCAGATATATTTTAGAATTACACTCCAAGTAATTATAAACTTTGATGGATGGGATGAACAATTTTATCCTTAAGAGAATATGGATGATAGGGTGAGAGTTGAAGATGCTAAGATTGAATCAGTTTCTATTTTGTATTGATAACCATTTTCAGGCTTCTAAAACTTTAAAATGAATTACAGTATTTCTAAGTTTTGAGAAGATTTTACAAAAATAAAATGGGGTTTTCAGAATCTAATTATACCTAATTTCCTAGAATTTTCTTTTTCCTTTAAGGCTTCCATTTCTTAAAAGTAAATATTAAAACTATTTTCTTTTCAGTAACTTTTTCAATATAGTAAATACCAATGGAAGGGTTTTCTCAACTTCATTTCCTAGGACTTCAACAAACTAATTTACTCACACAAATCCTGCTAAAAATTGAATATTTACAAAGGGAGAAGGGGTTACCTCCTCAATTAAAGATTTTTTTTTTCAGAATAAGGTTGTTCACAGGAAGAGAATCTCTATTTCCTGATAGATCTTGCAATATGAATGTAGAAGGGCCTATCTTCTCACTGATATGGTCCAAGCCACATTTTCTGGAATTTAGTGTGTTTTCCTTTATCCTCACGGGCTTTGTCCCACTTCAAAACTAGATCACCAACTTGCAAATGTTTTGAGCTGGTTGAAGTTGAATCAAAAGATGACTTGATAATCTGCTGATGTTTTGGATGTATAATTTGGGCTTTCTCCCTTTCTTCCTCTAGTTTCAGGATCTGATCATGTCTTAGTTGAATAGAAGATGAGGGAATTTCTTCAATAAATTGCACTAAAGCTAGTGATGGAAGTACTAGGTTTGCTAGTATGACATCTTTCTTTCCATACACTAGATTAAATGGAGAAGTGCCTATGGAGACCTTCTGTGTTATTCGGTTAGCCCATAGTGCAAATATCAAAGATTTATGCTACTTTTTATGATTCTACTCGATAGTTCTCTTAATGATTTTGATAAGATTTTTATTGGTGGATTCTGCTAAACCATTACCCTGAGGGTAGTAGTTTGTAGAATACTTCAATTTAAATCCCCTTTTGATAGCAAACTCAAATATAGAATTTCCAGAGAAGTAAGATGCATAATAAAAAATAAGAGCATTTGGGACACCAAACCTAGTAATAATGAATTGATCTATGAATTCAATGATTGCTTCAAAGTTTGTCTTCAAAGGCATTGCTTCAACCCACTTAGTAAAGTAATCGGTAGTTGTAAGGATATACTTATGCTATTTGGATGAATGTGGAGTGATTTCTCCAATGATGTCCAATCCCCATTGTTCAAAACGTTGTTCGATGTTGACTGGTTGCAAAGGGAAAGCTGGCTTCCTTTGTCTTCCATTAGTGGTTTGACAACTTTGGCATTTCATTACATATTCATGAGTATCTCTGAACAAGGTGGGCCAGTAATATCCAGCATGAATGATTTTGTGAGGTATTGTATCAGCTCGAAAATGTCCCCCTGCTGGTCCATCATGTATCTCCTGCAAGACCTTTTGTGCTTCAGGTTTTTCTAAAAATCTTAACAAAATTGAATCATAATTTCATCTAAACAATACATCATCTACAATTATGAATTTTTTTGCTTTCAGTCGTATGGCATGTTTGTTTTTATAGGAAAGATTAGAAGGAGCATACCCATTTTTCAAATAGAAAATCAGATCTGTGTATTGGGATTCAAGATTAGTGGTACCTATCTGATTGATTTCTTCAGTATCTTTTGTACCTTCATGTTCCTGAATATTAGAAGCTCCTACTAACAACCTGCAAAAACCTTGGCCTTTGACAATCTTTTTTGGTTTGATTTCCAAGTCATATTCTTGTAATGTTGTGACCCAATTTGCTCTCTTTTTTCCTAATTCCCTTTGAATTGGTAATTGTCTTACTACTGAAAAAGGGACTATAACTCTTGTGTGAGCTTTTAAGAGAAAGGGTATGTAGTGTTTAATGGCTTTGTATACAGAAAAGGCTTTTTTTTCAACTTCCGAGTAATTAAGTTCGGCACCTTGAAGTTTTGAACTATAAAATGAGATTGGTGCTTGCAAGTTTTGATCGTTAATTTGCGTCAGCATAGCTGCATAAGATTAATCAGATGCAAGAGTCTATAACATGAAATGATTTAAAAAATTAGGAGTGTTTAAAGCAAGGGCATTTATGATTGATTGTTTGATGGATTCAAATGCGTCTTCTTCTACAGGCCCCCATTTAAACACTGAATTTTTCTTGATCATAGTTTGTAATGGCAAAAAAATCTTGGAGAAATCTAGAACAAATATTTTTACAAGGTTAATTTGACCTAAAAATGATTGCATGGACTTTTTATTATGAGGGAATGGAATATCAGAAATCTCTTTGATTCTATCTGGATCAATATAAATACCATCCTTTGAAATAATGAAACCCAAGAGTTTACCTTGATCAAGAGTAAAAAATGACTTCTTTGGATTGAGTGAGATACCGTACCTTTTGCACCGTTCAAAGATTTGTTCCAGATCATGCAAATGATTTGATATTTTCTTAGAGAACACAATAATATCATCTAAATAGACAACTACTGACTTATTGATCAGTCCTTTGAATTCTATGTCGATCGCTCATTGAAATGTAGCTCCATCATTGATTAATCTAAAAGGAATTTTTTGATAAGCGCAAGTTCCCCACTTGCTTCTAAAGGTAGTCTTAAGTCTGTCATCAGGGTGGACCAAAATTTGGTTATACCCTGGAAAACCATATAACAAGGACATCGGTTCAGAACCTACTACTGAATGGAGTGTTTGCTCCATGGTAGGTAAAGGGAAGTTATCCTTTTGACTTGCTTTATTAAGATTTCTGAAATCAATACAGATTCTAATGTCACCATTTTTCTTCCTTACTGGCACCATATTGGACACCCAGTTTGAATGTCTAATAGGAAAAATTATCTTAGCTTTCAAGAGTTTGTTTGACTCTCTAAGTTAGGATGAATCTTCCTTAATTTCTGCTGTACTAGTTTTTGTTCAAAAAGCATTGGAATGGAATGTTGTATGATAGATGTATCGTATGTTTTCAAATGATCATATTTCCAAGTGAAGACATTTTTATATTTACGCAATAATCTAATGAATGCAATTCTTTCTTCTAAAGAAAGTCCTAATCCCAAATTGATGTTTTCTGGATTGTCCTCAATACCAAGGTTTATCAATTCAAATCTCAAAGTAGAACTTTGAAGCTTTGAATTAGTAACCTGTTTAAACCTATCTTTGATGTCATAAAGATCTTCAAGCTTAACCACTAGTTTAGGTATTGATTTTTCTTCTTGCTTCTCCTTCATTTGAAGGTCATGGTCACTTTCATCAATAATTTGATCATCATAGGATTTGTCAGAAGTTAATAAATTTAAAATGTCTGCATCGTGATTGAACACTCGCCAATTAGTGACATTATCAGGAATTGATGGTCTAAAAATTAACTCTACTGAGACTCTATCGGGGCTGTAATCTTCAGATGGAAGGATTTTGGAAGCGACATTAGCTAGTAAATCTGTTGATGCATTCTGGGACCTAGGGATGGGGGGAATATTGAATGCTAAAAATTGAGATATAAGGTCCTGTACCAAGGAATGATAGTGTTTGAGGTGACTAGAAAGGCAATGAATAGTATTTTTGACTTGTTTTATAACAATTTCGGAATCACTGAACACTTTCAAATATTGAAATTTAAGACCAATTGCTTTGTAAAGTCGTTGAATCAAGGCTTCATATTCAGCTGTATTATTTGTGAATTCAAATTCTAACTTGCATGATAACATGGTCTTTTCTCCCTCGAGACTAACTAAAATACATCCTGCTCCTGCACCTTCACTAGATTGAGACCCATCAAAATATAATGACCAAAACAAAGATTTATCTACAGTTTTATTTACAATTTCCTCAACAATTTTAACACATCTTGATGTATTTGTTTGTGAAAAATTTTCGATTTGAGATGTGAAATTATTAACTAAGAAAGGTGATGGTTGAGTAGTAAAATTGTCAAAGAATGATTCAAATGAGTATTTCCCCAAAATGTTGTTATTGAATGTTATTGGTTGATTTTCTTGTTCGAACTCAGTAACAGTATGGGTCATGTGTTTCTCCCGATCAATCTTGATCTGATTTGGCTTTCCTTTATAAGGCAACCACATGTGAGACCAATCGGTGGAAATATAACCATGAAGTTTCTCGAACTAGTCTCTTCTCAAAATCAAACCATAGAATTCAGGTATATCAGTGATTAAAATATCAATTCTCTGAACCACCCTTGGATCAGCCGATAACCTAATAGTAACTGAGTTGATTTCTCCTAAAGCCTGGACCTTAGTTCTATCCAACTAGACAATATGAATTGCAAACTTTTGGGGTTCAATGTTCAATTTGGAACAAACTGAAGCTAACATTATATTTGAGGAAGCCCCTGAGTCAATCAAACAGTTA
This sequence comes from Pinus taeda, assembly GCA_000404065.3. Lineage (NCBI taxonomy): Eukaryota > Viridiplantae > Streptophyta > Pinopsida > Pinales > Pinaceae > Pinus > Pinus taeda. Next base: position 190,108 of record APFE030854704.1, on the reverse strand, counting down.
TGTAGATTTCTATTATAGATATCCTAGGTTAAGAGGAATGAAGGAGTATGTGAATTCGATCTATCTCCAATTAAAACGACATCAATAGATTCTACTCTACCAGGAGGTGGTTTACCTGTTTCATTAGCAGCTTTGGACAATACAACATTTGGAGGAGGAGAAGAAGGTACAACATCTAACTCCTTAAGCAGTAATTTTTGTTGATGTTTGAGTTTACTAAGCTCAAACATAATGATATTTGCCTTTGTTTTCTTCATGTCTTCAATAATGTTGTAGTCCATAGAATCTGTAACTACTAATGTTTTAGATGTTGGAGGTGGATTTGAAGCTGATGGCTAATTTTGGGAAGGTATTGTTGTGGATTTCTTTGTGGGAACTTTTTCTTTAGTAGTTGTACCTGTATTCCTTTTCTTTTGAGTTATTCAAATAGGTTCAAGAGTACCCTTACTCTTGGTAGTTACATGGAAAGCTTCCTGTTCATTTTCTATATCAGAATTAGGCAAAATAAAGTCCCACATCCCATGACATTCTACAGTTTCCTCTTCTTCAGATTTTTCAAATGATAAGACTACTTCTTCTTCTTCCTCTTCTCGATCAGAGCCTACATTGGATATAGCATTTGGTGGCTTTGATTCAAGTTTCTTAAAGCTTCCAAATGGTCTTTTGGTTGAAGTCTCAGCTACTTGTTTCTTGATTTCTACCATTTCGTTTGACATAGTCTTGAGAACTTTTTGGATACCCTCCATATCAAATGGATCTTTAGCCATTTTCTTCTTTGAATCATCTTTGAAAGAGACTTTTTTAGATTTTCTGTCGTCAAGAGTAGCCTTCTTTTCTAAAGAAATAATGTGTTTCTCTACAACAAGCGCCTCTTTCATATTTTTAGCTAGAGTTGGTTTTCCAGCTCTATCTACAAAGATAGCTATGTTTGAAGGTAAAGTTGTTATATACCATTCACTTTTGATTTGCTCACTAGGTTTAGAGGCAGCTGGAATCTTATTCAAGTGTTTATTAAACCGTGAATTGAACTCTTCTATAGGTTCTTTAGACTCTATCCTAAGATTCGAAAGATCATTGATTAACGTTGCTAGAGATCTATCATCACCATATTTAGTCAAGAACTGTTCTTGAAAAATGTTCCAACTAGTGATGGATCCTAATGGCAAGGAAAAATACCAAGACCCAGCTGATCCTTGTAAGGTATAAGGGAAAAGGCTAACAACGAAATCTTCATCCGTCACTCTTTTTAAGCTAACTGCCAACATGAAGTTGTTAATATGCTCATCGGCTTCTATGCCTGCATCTGGATTGAATTTCGGCAACCATTTTTTAGGATGTATTGGCAATGGGTGTAATGTTGCAGGCATCGTGACTGCATCAGGATTATTCCATGGATTCTGTGCCATTGTTGAAATACTACTTGATGATAGTGACGATAAAGTTCCAAATGATTAGGAAGGAGCAAATATTGAAGTTTGAGGAGACTGAGAAGCAGATGTTGAAGTTCCAGTTCCCTGTTGAATAACAATCTGTAATGGAGGAGTGGATGGTTGACTTCGCACTGGAGAAGATGAAATGGAGGATGATGATGAGATAGTCTCATTATCAGATCCTTCAATTCTTTTTCTTTCCCTTTTCCGTTTAGGTAAAGGCAACTCAGTAGGTTCAATACCAAACTTTCTACTTTGAAGTCTGGTGAGGGGGTGAGGTGGAGTTAATTGCGAAGTCACACTACCTTGAGATACCTCAGATTTCTGTGGTGATATTGAGAAGCCTTGAAGTTTATGGATGAGAGACTAAACTTCAGGAGAATTTAGAGTAAATCTTTCTAGGATTTGGGGTTGAGCAGTGGTAGTTGTGTCTTCTTCTTCTCGTTTGAAGATTGGAGTTCCAACATGCAAAGGAGAAGTCAGAGGAGAGGTGGAGGAAGATTTATTCTTAGAATGGGTTGTAGGTTTGGGTTTGCTCGCCATTCACAGTTCATGCCCTCCTTCTAGTGCCAAAAATGTTGATGCCTCAAAAATTGCTACATCAACATTTGGGAAAACCACCCGATCCAGACCTCAAAGGCAGCTCCTTTTCCATTTGGTGTGGTGGCTCTGATTGGATATAATGGGACCAGTTTCCCAATGATTTGTAAATAGGATAGATAAGTGGTTTATTCTCTATTATCTAATGATAATTATGGATGGCTTATTCTAAAATGCAAAATTATAAACAACTAATCTATCCCAGGAAATTTCCACTTTAGTGCAACTTTAGATGATCTTTATCTACAAATATGCATATAGATGGCTCCATTGATAAATAAAGACATTCATTTAAATGATAATTACTTTTTTCAAGTAGTTGAACAAAGTAATAATTAAAAAATTATTACACTATTCTTCATATATCGTCGACATAAATACGATTGAAAGAATAACATTCCTTAAACATTCAATAGTGATAAGTATAAGGACTGCTGTTAAAGCACATACATATATCAAATGATAGTAAGATTGAATAAACGCTGATTCATATAAAAGAATGGAGCAAAGACATAGATAATAGTACCTTATGTAATTTGAATCCCTTCCGATATCAATCGCATTCAGATTCCATCTTCTAACTTAGAAATACTCTCAAAAAAAGCAATAGTGCATATCTCATCAAAGTATTCTTCATTAAAATTCAAAATATAGGTCCAGTCTCCACAAAAAATATATATCGGAAGCACAATAGTGTGACTCCCGATCCAAGTTTTATACAAAAATTGAGGACCCTTTCTAAAGACATAAAAGGATCTATATGTTAACACTCAGGTTGTCCCCTGCTCCTCAAGGGATACGGCCGAGGTAACCACAGACCAAGCTTTGGACTGCCGGTCCTAGCCTACCAGCAGTCAGAGAGGGCTCTCTCTTCGAGATTTAGCTTTGTTTTAGGGAATGATCTTAGGCTAGCTATTGAGTACAAAGGGTTTTGTTTTTTGGTGAGGAGAGAATGGTCTTAAGCAGAGAGGCATGCAAAGCGCAAAAGGTTTAGAACATTGGGCATGGAGTCAAGGATGTGGACTGAAAGATGTGTTTTCTTTGACGGAAGAGGAATACAGAGCAGGATAGCTACACATGGACCAATATTGAAGCTTGAAATGAGACGAATGGAGGTCAGGGAATGAAAGACAGCTAAGTAATTTTCATTCGTGCTAACAGAGGGAACGTGAATGAATATCCTATAGGAGCAATTAAGAAATTCCTACAACAATATTCATTTACGGAGGAAACTAGTGCAAATATGAGCCTAAGAGGAATTCATATTATAGGATAGTTTAGAAGATAAACATTGAGAAACAACAGGAATTGAGCACAGAGTGCTGTTAAGCTAATTCTGAGCTAGTCTTCTTTTCTGTTATTTAGATCATGATACAAAGGCGATATAAACACATTAAAACTGAAAACAGAGGCAAGAAAGACTTATTGAGCCATGAAGAAAGCACGGGAATCCTGTAATTAGCTCTTCGGCCATCAAGTCCACAACAGACAGTTCAAACACATAAGTTCCAGCAAGCTCTGTTCATTGAATTTCTTGGAGCGTACACAGCAAACCTCAAATGAGGTTAACGATCAAAACATCTCACCGTTTGAACAACGAACAGCGTTGTTTAAATAGGCAAAAATCTATTACAAGCAGATCTCAGATCGATCTGATGGAATCACAGCTTCTACCCTAATCTCTGCTGAAGTAAATGCAAAAAATATCTATTTAAGCTGCGCTGGAGGCAGCAGCATTAGAATTGAGTTTATGGGTAATTTCTTGTGATGCGCTGGCTATTTGGTCATAACTGGGTAATAACTACCCAGGAATCCTTTAGGCGGTTCCATAAATGATTTTTGTCTTTTTGGATTGAGGCGGTGGCTGGCTGTCCTGTTCTCCGCTTTATTCCACGCCTCTGGTATTGGATATCTTCCGCTTGCCTTGTATTCTAAAATGCAAGTGAGATCCTCGCCTGGGCTATCTTCTAACCAAAGTGTCCTGTAGCAGAAATCATTTGGAAAATTCTCTATGCAGGCAAAGCCCACACAATTCAGAATGTGGGTGATTCCACAATGATGCAGAGTTGATAGCTTCTGAGCCACTGTTCTGCTACCCACGAACAGATAAGGAAGAACCTGTGAACATTCTTTGTCGCATTGAGCGGCTCGATCCTTAGACTCTTGTATTTCCCCATTCTCTTCAATAATATCATTACCCCCAGCCTGATGTTCTTCATCGTATACAACATCTTGAGTATGTGTCTCATTTCTAGTGTCCAGTGCTCGCTTTGGCAAGGTATTCATATCTGGCTGGCTTGACATCGTTTCCTTGTTCGAAAATCCTGAGAACGATAGAGCTCTAAATGGAGGGCAGAGAAGTTGCATATATCGTCCTTGTGAATCAAAAAACCGAGGGGAGCGTGTGCATGAGACTTCCTGCTCTTTGTTATCTTCTTCTGCATCAAGAAATAACCCAAACTTGTCATAGCCCTCTTCGATTGCTAGGACTTGACTCTGGTATTGGGGATGGAAGAGAGGGAGAATTGGGTTTCCTCGACTGCGTTTCGACTCCTGATCTGTCGACATCCAAGCATTTGTTCCTCGCCACTAACAAGTTCTACACTAGTTTGTTCTCAATGAAATCCCTATGCCTAAACATTAGGCCAAACACATTTTCTTCGTATAAAATCTGTTATGGGTACAGAGAAGTATAATCCCTGTATAAAATACATTATTGCACAGAGAATTCTCGGAAGAATCTTCTCTTGTGCAGTCCAAATTCTTCGAGGAATTGCAATGGGTACAGGTAAAAATGTTTCATGGATCAAATCTGACAGTAAGGCGACAAAATTCTTGCCAAAATCCTTCTCAAGCCTGGCAACAGATGCAACTCTCGTGAACGCATTCTTTGCTGTAGTAACAGATGGACTCCATCTAACAAGGAGACATGACCATCTAAAAAGCTTGTAACATACTAAATTTAACGCAGCCTTCACATGTTGATATGGCATCATTTGCGAAATAATACCTTCTTTGCCCGAAAGAAGCTCGATGGCTCTCTTACCCTCGGGAACTTTGTAGTGATTCGAGTAGATGTATCGCACCGCCTTGCTCGACTCTATGAGCATCCCAGCCATAAATATTATACAGAGTCTGCAAATCTACGTTCCTAGTAGACGGAGGCACAGAAACGTTGAGCGATTCCATCTGCGCACAGGTTCGTGCCGCGCTAAATGTGAGAGAATATGTCGATCCTTTCTGAAGACTTATCTGTTGGCTGATCTGGGCGTTTACATATTCCACCGTGCCCTCTATAGTCCACCCCGGCAACAAATCCATCACGCCTGCCCGTGATGTTCTATCGATCCCCGCCTTTTCAAAGTTTCCATTCACCAGCAGACCATAAAAGCTGCTTTGATCCTGAATATTCTGTCACTCTGTGAGGATGCTCCAGCAGTAGAACCTCAACAAGATCCATGATCAGCTGACCAAGTTGGATAGACAGGGGGTCTTCAGGTATTCAGGTTACCTTTACCATATGTTC
>APFE030854704.1:70009-167137 GCA_000404065.3 Pinus taeda | reverse complement strand
TTTGGTCTAACGGCAATCGTGATTCCCAACAAGTGGTATCAGAGCATAGGTCACGAGTTCGATACACACCCGGCTCGTGTTGGGGGGGAGATTGTTGGAAACTTGGACATTGGATAAACCAACGATCCCCATGTGTTTCGCGACATGGACTAACCACCTCTCGTGGATCCTTATCTCCGGCGATGCGATCGTTGACTAACACTTGTGGGTTTTGGTGTAACGACAATTGTGATTCCCAACAATGTTGACCTAGGACAAGCCCTAGAAGCACTCAGTGGGTGCTTGACCTCTAAAATAAATGACCTTGAGCATGAAACCCATGCTCAAAATTAATAATACTAATAAATTTTCTTTCATTTTAAAATATACAAGAATCCCACAAATAATCTCTTCTTGGAAGTATGTTACCAAACTCATGGATGAGGAATCCATGAAATATCCTTGCAGTGTGGATTTGGGAATTGGGTACGAATATGGTATGAGTGAAACCCCATTGAAATCCACGAAGATGAGCATGGTGAAGTGGGGCCTTTCATTCAAGAAAGGGTGCTTGATGAAAATCCTAAAAATCTGGGTATTGTAGCTGCTTGTGAGGTTGACATTTCTGATTTCTTATGCATCAACGAGGGAAAATGGGAAGTTGGCAGCCATCGTTTTAGCAATGACCCTATTTATGATACTGTTGACAAGGTTGAAATTGATTGTCCCTTTCTTCAAGGCTCTACCCACAATGACATACTTATTCACACCCCTGAGAGGGAGGATCATTGTTTTCCCATACATGAGGAAGGTCTATCAGAAGTAGCTGGCCCCATTTATGATACCTATGGTGACACTGACAAGAGCCTTACTTTCCCTTGCCTTACTTCGCCCTTTTTCATACCATCACTAATATTGATGAACCCTTTCCCCTCCCTGAGTATGGTGTTGAGGAAGAGCCACTCATTAGATGTATCCCTCTTCCTAGACATACACTTTGAGGGTTATGAGCACACAACCGTTGCCCCTCTCCAATGTGCCCATCACGTCAAGCAACCTGTTTGTTGTGCCCCTCCTTCTCCTCAGTCCCCTTTCCCATCTTGTCATGAAGTTGTGACGTCCATAAAGGATGACATTATGAACAATAATCGTGATAGGGAGTTCTTGAGTTTGGTCATTCAGTCGTCCATTTTGTGTCTATAGGAGAGGCTCCAAACCTCCAAATTGGTATCTTTCCCCTCATCCAAGACCCCTTTCTACATCACATGGATATCGTATTTTCCCACTTCCCACCCACTTCATCCTCCATGTGATTGTTTGTATGTTGGCTTTTGGATCTATCTCATGAGTAATCATATAGGCAAACATTTTTATATTGATCTAATGATATGTTGGTTACACTAGCTCTATGATTACACTTAGTATTTGCTTGAGGTAATATGCATGTTTGTGCATGTTAGGGTAGGATACATTGCATATTGATTTTCACATTAGAACTAACATCATATTATGTTATCATGCTAGATTAATTGCATTTAGGTTAAACTTGCACTTAGATTCAATTTCTTGTGACTTTTATGGCCTAACAAAAGCATGGGCAATCATAAGTCGCTCCAAAAACATGCTGCCTCATGTGCTTGGTCTTTGATGTGCAAATAGCAGGTCTACGATCCTAGGAGATTGTTGGTGTTCGCATGACCTCCTCGTTCGAGTATGTTCATGCATTCTACTGAGAGATCATGTCCCAGTTGGAGCCAGATGTTACCCACCACCAGTGGGTGACACCCATTGGAGAATTTTTTTCTCCTAGATTGTCTTCAGCTGGCAGCTAGTAGCCCTTTGCAGCTACCAGATAGCTTAATGTGCCACCATCTCCGCCACCTGAGCAAGCCACTATGTGCTCTCGCCCACCTGTAATGATCGTATGTTTGAAGGTGGGCCTTCCAACCTTGAAGGTATGGCTTTTCATTATGTAATTGGGTATTTTTGCTTACTTATCATGGACACATCTAGACATGGTTTAGTGGGAGAAGTCAGTGGAAAGAATGGGCTTGGTCTGTACTCTTGTCCCCTTGACCAAATTGATGGCTAGTCTCATGTCCTAGTCCCATGGGATCTCCTCTATTGACTACAAGCTTTAGGAGTGACAATACACGGGAAACCGCGATTTTGGTTACGTGTTCCCACTTCCTGACGCCACGCATTATCATTCCCATCCGCTCATTATGTTGGGGCCTTCATTTTGAATTTTGAGTTTTGGCGGGAAGAAAGGTTAAGAACAGGTGGTGGGGACAACGGTTCGGGTTGTGGAGCTGACAGCCAAAGGAAAGGGACAAGAACTAGGAGTGAATGGGCAGTTGCGGTAAGGTGGCGAAAGAGTATGGAAGCAACTGGGCAAGTGAAATAGAAGGCAGCCGAGGGCAGAGTCAACCGAACGGAATTGGCAATGGGAATGCAAAACAAAGGATAAAAGGCAAAAGATAGCATGAGGAAGGGGTTGGTGATGAATTGGGTGAGCAAGGGCAGGTTCCTGAGAGCCAGATCTGTTGCGGAAGAGCTAGGACTGTCCTCAACTCTGCTTATGTCCTTTCTTATCAGCTGTGTTCTATGAAAAGTACTCTTTGTGTAATTGATGAACGGGCCTCGAGCCTTTTATATTCTGCCATGTACTCTCTTATATGAAAGTTTATGGAAGAAGCAGTTTGGTTCCTTATTTCATTGCTATGTTCCTTATGGGCTATTTAAATTTTTAAATGAATGATCAATAACTAGATAGTTTCCTATGATGACATGAACATAATGACAATCTTAGATAGTACAACAAATTGAGTGTGATGAGCTACTATTGTACGTTATTTGCATTTCCTCGATACCCCACCCAGCTCCATCTAACTTCGATTGCAGCACACCTCGGGTGAGATTCCTTGCCCCCTGGGTAAGGTGAAAATGTCGGTGTTGTCCTAGACTACAGTGGAGCCTTGTTGGCCCCTTGAGCTTGAACCTAGGGTCTCTTCCTTGTTATCATTTTTGTGCCAACAAATGGTTTCGTTGCCGGGACCTGAAATAAAAAAGAGGGGTTCAGAATATGGTATCGAGAATCTTTAAGAAAGAAATAAGAAACTGGTGGGATGACCAAGTGGATCGGTTTGTGTCACAACAAGCTGTCCTTTGAAGCTGGATTGTTGCTAAGGTGAATGATGAGATCTTGTATTCAGAAGTTGCAAGCGATCAGTACGAGATCTTCTGGTGTAGCTTCCCGGAGGAACTATACAATTGGCTGCGGAGACTGCAAGTGAAGGGTTGGCCGAAGGGACAACAACCATCTCGTCGTGGTTGGAGCTCCACTAATCTTGCAACACTCCAACACTTGGACATCGATTTGACAAGAGCAATAGACTTTTGGGTACAGACTACTCTGGAGGGATATGTGGTCGAGTTCGCGACAAAAAGTTATTAGTCCTTCTTGAAGGCTGATGCGGTGTTCAGATCGGGGATGAGGGGAAAATAGCTGAAGGAAGTACCTCTTTGGATTAAAAAATTGATGGTGGAGGAAGGTTTAATTTCTTTCCAAGAGTGAGCATGGCAGCGTAAAACCCCAGCGTTGGGGGAAGGATACAAGGGGGGAAATGCTACTAAATAGGGGACTGTGATGCCGCTAAAAGGATTGATGTAGGAGACTCACAAAGGGCTAGGGAAGTGAGAGCGCAGAGGAGGGCGTTGATAACAGAAAAGTGGCAAGAAAGGACCATGCAAGCTATGAAGGTGCATGTAGAGGGAGCACACCAAGCAAGAGCGGTGTCGAAGGGCTAGAAGGAAGAGATGAGATGGCTAAGAACTCAGAGAAAGGAATAGACACAGATGGACCAGACAAAAGCACAGAAGGCGGTAGGAGCCCTCCTTCCCCTGTTGTGGGGGAGGTGTCTAATGGAAGTGGTCGTAGCAATCCCGAGGAAGAGATGGACGGTGAGATGTGTGATGTTATGAGACACTGTTTGCAGAGGGCAACGCGCCAAATGAAATCAAGCATTCGACCCCCTGTAACTCAGGTATCATTCACCCTGACCTTTCCTTGGTACTTTACAACAGTCCTGGTAAATTTGTTGCTAAGTTGCTTAAAGCAATACAGATACATAGTGTGCATGTTAGATATAAAACAGATTCTGGTACCCTTACTAGTAGTGGGAATAATAGTATCACTAATCTAGGATTGCAAGGATCTAAATAGTCAAGGACCCAAGGCTTTGTGCTTCTAGCACGCACTTAGGCCAGAATGGCAGGATCCTTTACCAGATACCCAAAGTTCTTGGGTCGAGGGAATGAGGTTGTGGAGCAACACTGGTACCTTTGCGAGGCGATATGGAAAGCTCGCCAAATACTAGACAATGTGAAGGTGATCGAATTCCAGACCACCCTTAGGGAGAGAACCCTGAGATGGTTTATCAAATGGACAGAGCTAAACCAGAATCCGACGGTGGATGACATCAAGAAGAGCTTTGTACAGCAATTCAAGCTTCCACAGATAGATTAGCAGGGGCTGTTGGAGTTATGGGAGATAAAACAACAGGATGGAGAGACTGCCTGGGAATTGACGTACAGGTTCAAGGACACAATCAACAAGCTAAGTTACCCCATAGATCCCAATCACCAAAGGGATTGGTTTATCAAGGCACTCCAACCCCTTACTCGGACGCCCTTAACACAACAAAAGATTGAGACCTGTAGGATGCTCTGGAGCAGGAATTCACATTGAGGTGATGGCAGGGTGCCCACATGAATATCGTGGGGGGGCAGGGTCACAAGATCCGTCGATCATGGGACTCCAACACTAGATAGCCAGCTTAACAGAGAAATTGAAAGACTTACAGCCGGTCCACCGAGACCCAACGTGTGGTGCACCCATTGCTTGGTCGAAGGTCACGTCGCGACTGAATGGCCGAGGCTAAGAGGCATGAATCCTACATCAGGGCTCGCCGGACTAGCGGGGGCTCCGCCTACCGCTGGGGTTGTGGTTGTAGGATCGAAAGGGGCATCTTCGGGCTGAAACCAACCTGAGTACTGTGTGGTCTGTTGGAGCTATGGACACTCACCTCAATTGTGCCCGATATTGCAGCAATATTCAACCGTACCAAACAATACCTACTGTGAGTTCTGTGCATCCACGACTCACCACATTGAACAGTGTCGAGCATTGGATGCTCTAGCAGAGAGGCTAGATTGGTCGACTTTCAAAATCAATGAGACCACTCCGGAGGGCGAGGAACGAGAGGAGGAACAAGAGTCAGGGGACCTGTGCGATGCTACAACTGCGTCCAAGAGGGACATGTTGCCAGAGACTGTCCTCTTCCAAGAAGACCTTGGTGCTCTCAATGCTAGGTCAACGCACACGCAATAGAGGATTGCCCCAAGTTGATCGCAAGATGGGAAGAGCGAACTAGGCAAAGGGGAGCTAACTTGATTAATGCAGAACCGAGAGCTACTGAAATAATTCCACTATCCAACATAAATATAGTAACCATAGGAGGAAAGAAGATGGGGGCTGGTTAGGGTGCGCCAGAGCAACCCCCGATTGTTCGAGTAGCTTCCCCAAAACACTCATACGGCCCTGGACAACAAAAACAATACTATCAGGAGGTAGCAAAAATGTTTGAAAACTTGGTGGAACCCTAGAAGGATAAGGTACCAAATTTAGCAATGTCGACCTTGTCCCGCCTGATTGAGGAATGGTTCAAACTGTTCTCACAGATTGTCGACAATGATTAGATGTTAGGAGAGCTACACAGGAGTCTGAGAGCAGTTCTGCCGAAAGGAGAAATTGGGGAAGAAGGAATCTCAACAAATCTGCTAGAGAAGCACACGAGGAGAGTCCGAAGAAACAAGAAAATAACAAGCAAGGAGTTCTGAATTGACACACTAGTGGTAGGATTCCAGATCAAAGACACAATGTTGGATCTAGGTTCAAACGTTAACATTCTGCCCAGGAAAACAGGGGAGGCATTGGAAAAACCACAGTTGAAGTACTCACCGATCTAGTTGCGATTGGCTAACCAATACTGCATTCTGCCCATTGGGAGGCTAGAGGAGGTGGTAGTATATATGGCAGGGGTGAAAACACACAAACTTTGAGGTAATAGATATAATGGGGGACAAAGATCCTTACCCAACATTTCTTGGCATCGACTGGGCCTATGAGAATTATGTTGTGATTGATCTCAAGAAGGAGTTGCTGATCTTTGAAGTAGAAGGGATGCGGGTAATATAGCCGCTAGATCCGTACCAAGGACCAAGATTCATGGAACCAGTAGATGACCGAGATGAACTTGGAACACTAGACCAATTATACCGATTAACAACAGGGAGGAGGGAAGATTACATCAACCCCACAACGGAGGGGTCAGTCAACTGGAGGAGTATACAGAGCTCAGAGGTGGGCTCCGAGGCTGCGTGGGATGCCTTGCATCAAGGAGGATACAAAGTCAATACAAGACGCTACACCATAATATTCCACATCAACTGGATTGGGATAGAGGTAAGTGATTATCCTACTTTCCATGGCATAGACTCGGTAGACGTATTTCTAAGTAAAGTTGATAGAACCATAAGGGAAAGCCACAAGGTACTATTGTTAGACATTGCACTACAACAACCCCAGCACGGTGGTGGGGATCTCATTGCAACACCCTTCGTGACTGGGACAAGGTCAAGCGGGCCATGAGGGAAAGGTTCAAGGAGGAAGGGGACCGATTGCGAGAGAGTGTAAAACACAGGGGAGACTTTGATCCTCGACAACACCTAGAGCGCTGCACAGACAGATGGAACAAGGAACAAATCTTGAAGGAGTTATGGGTACACATGTTTGTACACACCCTAGGTACAATCTTGTAGGCTTGGTACATACAAGAAGACATTCAAAGACAAACTAGGGACTGGGATGTACTGGCTGAACAATTCTGTAGCAGTTTTTCATTTAAAGATAGTGACAGACGGCTAATCGAGGCTCTGGATGCCATCAAAAGAATACTCTTCACCTCAAGACAGTTATGGGAAGGATGCATTGACGAAAATTTCCTACAATACTTTTACGAGTCAGGGTACCCAGAGTCCATGGCTTGCGGGATGGTGAGCGTAGATCTAGAGGAGGATGATTTAGAGGGATTGAGGCACTTGACGTTTCAAGAGACTGAAAGAGAAAGGGATATTCAGGAGGAACCAATAATAGATTCTTCCCACTTACTCCCAATAAAACTATGGAAGCATAACATCGGGACGGAGGACAAACCAAAGATGGCATCTGTAGGGGACTACTAGGATGAGCACATGACTAAGGAAATTTTTGATCTATTGCGCGAGTATGAGGATTTATTCCCAACTTTAGTCGCAAAGTAAAATGAATTGAAGGAGATATCAGCGAAATGAAAATTGTGTTAAAGTCGGATGCCAAGCCTGTGAAGCACAGACCGTATAGGCTAAACCCAAGAGTAAAAGAAAAGGTTAAGATTCAAGAATGAGATCGATAAAATGTTGGAGGTAGGGCTCATCTTTCCTGTAGACAAAGTAGAATGGATCAGCCTAATAGTGATCCAAAACAAGAAGAATGCCACGGAAATAAGGGTCTGTAAACTATCGTAGCCTCAACAATGCTTGTGTCCATGACCCATTCCCCATGCCTTTCAGTGATGAGGTCTTGGATAATGTTGCGGGGAATGAAGCTTACTCCTTCACAGATGGGTTCTCAGCGTACCATCAGGTCCGCATAACAGAGGAGGACAAGAAGAAAACAACGTTCACCACAGAATGGGGCTCGTATGCATAGTCATGCCTTTTGGCCTAAAGAATGTACTTGCTGTGTTCTCTCGAATTGTTATCGCCGCCTTCAGCGACTACATTCGCTGGTTCTTGGAAGTATACATGGACGATTGGACAATCTACAACCTATTGAAGAAGCATGCCAACTTACTTAGAGTAATGTTCGATCAGTTCAGACAACTACAAATCTCCCTAAACCTGAAGAATTGTATTTGTGCAGTTCCGTTTGGTACGTCGCTAGGCCACATCGTTTGCAAAGACGGTGTTTGTGTGGACCCTGCAAAGGTTGTGGCAATTGTAAATATGGATCGACCGGCCAATGTGAAGCAATTACGATCAACGTTGGGTCACTATGCATCCATAACCGCTCCCATGGAGAAGCTGCTCAAGAAGAAGGAAACATTCAATTGGATGGAGACTTGTTAAGCGGCGTTGAACATCCTCAAGGAAAAGTTGGTAAGTGCACCCATCTTAGTATACCTGGACTGGACCAAACAATTCCACGTACATATTGATGCATCAGGCATTGCGCTAGGGGCAGTGTTGGCGCAACCAGGGGAAGGGAACTTGGATCATCCAATCTACTTTGCAAGTAGGAAGTTGTTGACTACAGAAAACAACTATACCATGATTGAGAGAGAAGCACTAGCCATGGTATACTCCTTGCAAAAGTTTCGGCACTATTTACTTGGAGCCCCATTCAAATTCTTTACAGATCACTTGTCATTAAAATACTTGGTCAACAAGCCAGTCTTAGAGGGAAGAATTTGTAGGTGGTTACTGTTTTTCCAGGAGTTTACATTCGAGGTTATCATTAAACTAGGCCAGTTGAATGTGGGATCAGATCACCTCTGCAGATTGGAATTAGGGGAAAGTGGGGGCTCCCTAGATGATCAACTACTAGATGCTGATTTATTCCGCATAGAAGCAATGCTTGAATACTTAGAGGAAATCACAGCTTTTCTAGCCATAGGGAAATGTTTAGAGGGACATACATTGACGCAGAAGAGACATGGTGGTGCGAGCAACTAACTATTAGCTGATCGCAGGACATCTATATAAGTTGGGCTTTGATCAAGTCTTGTGGCGATGTCTCCTCCAGCATGAATGACAAGATGTCCTATGGGAGTGACACTCTAGAGTTGCGGGAGGGCATGTCAGGGGAAAGGCAACAACGAGGAACGTCTTGCAAGTAGGGTTATGGTGGCCTACACTCTACAAGGATGCCAAAGAATATGCGAAAGGCTGTGATGTGTGTCAGAGAGCTGGAAAACCGTCGCATTGTGATGAATTACCACTACAACCGGTATGTACAGTGCAAATCTTTTAAAAGTGGGTAGCTGATTTTATCGAGCCACCAGCACATCATTCTCATGCATGATATATCATCACAGCTACCAAATATCTCACGCGATGGGCAGAGGCGGCACCATTGAAGGATTGTTCAATAGACAGTCGTGGGTTCATTTTTGAAAACATCATATCTAGGTTTGGATGCCCAAAAAGCATAACAAGTGACCAAGGTACTCATTTTATAAACGAGATAGTTGTGTCCCTCCTGCAGAATTTCCTAGTCCAACATCATAAGACCAGCCTGTACCATCCTCAGGCTAGCGAGATGGTTGAAGCATTCAACAAGATACTGGAAAAGGGACTAACGAAGATATGTTTAGCAAGTTGAGACGATTGGGATGAGTGTGTACCAGCCACGCTATGGGTGCACCGAATGATAGTCAATCGCTCACACAAGAAAACACTGTTCCAGTTGGTATATGGATGGGAAGCTGTGGTACCCACTGAATTTGCAGTACCGAGCATCTTCATTGCGCAAGCTACAAAGACGACAGATGATGCATCGCTACAAAAGCGATTGGAGGAATTGATGGAATTAGATGAAGCTAGATTTCTAGCTAAGTTCCACCATTTTGTTGAGAAAACAAGGCAAAAAGCATGGCATGAGAGGCACATTAAGCGAAAATTGTTCACAGTTGGACGACAAGTTTTATTATATGACAAGAAGTTTTAGAAGTTCCGGGGTAAGTTGCATATGCATTGGCTTGGTCCATTCATAGTCGCAGAAATCAAGGAGTCTGGAGCAGTGAAACTTGCGTAGCTGGATGGAATATTTATACCAGAATGGGTGAATGGTGCACGCCTGAAGCCTTTCCACCAACACAACACCCAATCTTCTAATTGATGAGGTCCCCGAAAAGGGCCTATAGGTAAGGTTTAGAGTCAGTAGGAATAAGATAGTCAAGCAATCAGTTCATTTAAGTTTTGTTTTATTTTATTTTCCATACAATAATTTTAGTTCAGTTGCAGCACCTATGCCGCCTCACTGCAACCGACTGTGGTCGGGGAGGTTAGTCATATGTTTCACAAGTCTTATCTATTGTACTCAAAGTCTTTTCCATAATAATTAGGTAATAATACCCCTGTTAGCTAAATTTCCATAGAATCTTTTCCCGTTATTATGATCACAATATTACCCATCTACTCCACTTTGTACTTTTCTTGTCATGTGTCATCCAAGTCAGGTACAACTCAACTAAGGGCCAGTTAACACAATTGAGTCTGCATAGGGAAAGTTGCCATAGTAATTAGTTACCGAGTTTATCAGAAACGTCGTGTCGAAGCTGGTCTACTTAATTTGCATGGCTATGCAGGAATTTTCAGAAGCTCCAATTCGAGTGACAAAATTCTTCGAGTTTCGGTTTGGAACTCAGCAACGTCACTTAGGCACTTGCTATCGACCTCCTATAACTGTTGTATATCAGCAACACAAAAGTTTGATGAAGAAAATCTTAGTTCTTGAAGACAAATTAGATGACCGAATTACGGTTATAGAATCATTGTATGGGAAATATGACAAGGCCACACTGGTAGACAACGATATTTCAAATTGCTTCCAGTTTCTAGCGCTCAAGTGAGGTATATACAAAAGAAGTGTCGAAGGGTGATGGCACAATGGCAACGAAGATTAAAGGAACATTTCAGTCACTTCAGCGGTTGACTTTAATCAATTTGAGGAGTCTGCCGTTTTTGGAACATCTTTTGTTGCAATGCAATGCACTAAACTTCTGGTGAGCAAGATGCATGGTGGCTCGCTCTGGTTAGACAAGGAATATCCAATTCATGTGGAAGAAATTTAACGCCTTACTGGACTCGTAGCGACAGGAGATGCAGTCTCGATAGCGTTCTAGACCAAGTTGAAGCGAGCCAAGAAAGAGGGGGACAATGATTATTACACCAAGTATAACACCAAGCGAGGCGACAAGGGCGCTAAAATACATTTGATCAACTAGGAGTAGATCAGATTTGCCTGCTACATAATTGTAGGGAAGGTATTGAGACACTTCTCCAAAAATGAGTGCATGTTGGACACCATATCAATTGAAAAGCACTGTTGTGAAGGAATTTCGCGCAACTGGTCGACATTTCTACTGAATGAGTTATTTGAAGTTTGTGAAGATGTATACAGAAGAAGCACAAATTTCATTTTCGGGTATTTGATTATGGCTGTTGTGATGTGGAAATGGTGCCCGCTAAGAGGGAGGAACCTCGCAGAAATCACAGATGAGCAACCACTGGCGCTCAGATACACACCATGGAGGATGTCCGGGAACCCCAACAACAAAGAGATCAATGAGGTATGCTTTAAGGACTGGTACTAGAAGATGCTCACGACCACAAGAGCGACGGAAAGAATCCCCAAGGGATTGCTCGATAGCTACTCATAAGAAATCTGGTTTGGGGTAACACATGGCCAAACTTATATCTGGCCACAATGCGTTCATTCGGAGGCTTTCTAAATGAGGCCACAAAGGTTCACATTAATAGAAGGGGCATTCCACACAGAGGTTGGATTGTGGCCAAGGGTTGGCTGTGAGATTACAGATGGCCAGTTTATATATTTGTTCGGGGGCGTGCAAATCGCAATCGCTGACAGAAGACACGGCCGGGAGCAGCAGGAAGAGGGGGCCGGAGGAGATTTACAACCGATGGTTTGTCAAATGGACCAATGGATGAGCTCCATTAAGCAGACAATTGCCAGCTTCATGGGTTCACCAGGTATGACTCCCCAGTCCGATGCTTTTCAAGGGTTTACTTTGTTCAATCCGATCATAACTACTCCCCTCGCTGTGGCTATTCCCCATCATGGCCCTCACTCTCAGACTAAGCCAACCATCCCCAAACCTAGGCAGCCCAAAGGTACCAAGGTACCAACTGCCAAGAAGCAAAAGACAATGTCTGCCGTGACTGTTGTGGACCTCATTGGTAATGGGCTTCAGTTAGCATCGACTTCCCCAGTTGTTGAAGAAAACCCACAATTCACCTCTACTGTTTCACATGGGTCGCGTGATCCCTCCCCCCATACAACTTCCACCTCTGCGATCCTGTCTTGACGCAATCCCTCTAGGCACCCGCATAGCCACAAAAGAAATGGAAGTCGACTCGGCTATCTAGTCCACCCAGTCGCTGAATGGGGGTGAAGGCCATATTGCTATTCAAACATCCTTGGTATCCCTATTGCTCGGAACGGGCCTACTCCTGGCGAGGAACCAATCACCTCACAACCAAAATCAACTGCGATTGAACTGTTTGAAGCCTCATTTCCTATAAATTTCCTCGTTGTTCTAGAACCAATCATTATCCCTCCCGCTCCCCAGTTTCTTGAGACCACGCAGCCTGTAACTTCCCCCCAAGGCCACTCACGAAAATCCATTGCTAGCGGCCAACCTCTGCAAAGCAATTTGCTGGACCCATCAACAATGCAGCCTGAGAACCTTCAGCGCTGGTCATCCACATAGCTATTCAGATTTATCCAACAGGCAGCTCAAAGGGCTAAACAGACACACAATGACTTGGTTGACGAGCACGAGCAGGAGAAGCAACATATTGTCGCTATCATGGCGGAGCGAGATTAGCTTCGACAGACCAATCAACAACTGCGATCGTAGGTCGAGCAGGTAACATCAAAGCTAAGAGCACTTTGGCCAACTGTGGCCGATTTAGTAATCGAAGCCCCCAAGGATTTTTCAGCCATCACATTGCTCGACTGTTGCAACCATATTCAGACAACATGCATGAAACTTGTGGCCACCAACAAGGCACTGAAGAAGAGTTTAGATATGGCTAGAGCAGCGCTGCCCGATCCAACTACAAGCTACATCGTGGAAATCGAGCAAAAACTTAACATTGCCGCTGCACTAAAAGTCTCGCTAACTGATGCCTGGTGGATGGTTATGTACTACTGGAGCAAGTCAATGATTGGTCAGGCAACTTGGCCATGAAAAACCAACCGGCCTATCCACTTCGCCAACAACTCCAACAACGCATCACTGACAGCAAGACCTGTAGGGATAAAAGCCAACTGAAGTAAATTGATGACGAGATCGCCTCTCTCGAGTCTAGGGTACAACAAATTGAGGAGGAATCAGTCGAAACAAAAAAGAAAATTCGTGATCTGAGGCCCCCAGTCCGTAAACATGTAAGAACACTACGGGAGGTATGTGACGATGTCGAAGAACAGTGGAGCACCTTGCAAAATGCCCGGCCTGAGCAACCAAACTCCACATCAACGACCGAATTTTTCCAACAAACAGAAATCATCACAGGCGTCTGGCAGACGACATTGGAAGATTGTAACCGCTTCCGCTAGGAAACGATTATCGCAGTACTTGAGTTGGGGCCTTCATTTGGAAAAGAAGGCCAGAGTGTAGTAAAAGCAACCCCGCATGAAGTAGGACCAACACAACCAGGGGTAGAAGCAGCAGTGCCGCAAGAGGAGGAACCGGCACAACAAGAAACAATATCGACAGAGACCCTGCCAGGAGTAGCGATAGAGCCGACAACCCTAGAGATAGATTGACTTAGGGATGAGTCAAAGAACTGTGGTTGGGGCCTTCGTTTTGAATTTTAGATTTTGGAGGGAAGAAAGGTCAAGAACAAGTGGCGGGGACAACGGTTCGGGTTGCGGAGCCGATAGCCAAAGAAAAGGGACAAGAACTGGGAGTGAACGAGCAGTTGTGACAAGGTGGTGGAAGAGTACAGAAGCAACTGAGTAAGGGAAATAGAAGGCCGTTGAGGGCAGAGTTAGCCGAACAGAATTGGCAGTGGGAATGCAGAACAAAGGATAAAAGGAAAAAGATAGCATGAGGAAGGGGTTGGTGATGAAGTGGGTGAGCAAGGGCAATAGAAGGCCGTTGAGGGCAGAGTCAACTGAACAGAATTTGCAGGGGGAATGCAGAACAAAGGATAAAAGGAAAGAGATAACATGAGGAAGGGGTTGGTGATGAAGTGGGTAAGCAAGGGTAGGATCCTGAGAGCCAGATTGGTTGCGGAAGAGCTAGGACTGTACTTGGCTCTGCTGATGTCCATTCCTATTAGCTGTGTTCTATGAAAAGTACTCTCTGTGTATTTGGTGACTGTCCTCGACTCTGCTTATGTCCATTCCTATAAGCTGTGTTTTATGAAAAGTACTCTCTGTGTATTTAATGAACGGGCCTCGAGCCTTTTATATTCTGTCATGTACTCTCTTATATTCCAGTTAATGTAAGAAGCAATTTGGGTTCCTTATTGTATTGCAGTGTTCCCTATGGGCTATTTAAATTTTTAAATGAATGATCAATAACTAGATAGTTTCCTGCAATGTCATAAACAAAATGACAATCTTAGATAGTACAAAGAATTGAGTGTGATGAGCTACTGTTGTACGTTATTTGCATTTCCTCGATACCCCACCCAGCTCCTTCTAAATTCGGTCGCGGCACGCCTCGAGTGAGACTCCTTACCCCCTCGGGTAAGATGAAAACGCTGGCGTTGTCCTAGACTAAAGCGGAGCCTTGTTGGCCCCTTAAGCCTGAACCCAGGTTCTCTTCCCTGTTGTCATTTTCGTGCCAACACATTATAATCCCATTTTCATATTTTCCCATCCGAGTCCACATTTGTCCATTGGGTCCACAAGGAGTTAGCCTTCCCCTCCCCTTGTCCACACTTTAGGTCGGGCCTGGAATGATGCTCCAAATGTTGATGCAACTAAAAAGAAAGTTAAAAGCATAATTTGACCACTCTCAACAAGAAATGTACCATAAATTGCAAAAGATGTCTGGGACACACAAATTTAACATTTGGGCAAAAGCCAAACATGAGCTGTACCCCTCATCTATGGCCATCACCCTGGTTCCTAGGGCCCGATATGAGCCCCCATGCATCATTAAGGAACCCATGATTGTCCCAACCTTTGGTAGGCGATGAACTAAATAGTCTTAAGGGGGTAATCCCTGCTATATCTTACATATCATGCTCTCATTCCCTGGAGTCCCAAGCAGTTATAAAAGGAAAAACCAATAAAAGGCAAAAGGCATATGAAGAAGGGTGGAAAAACAAAGGGCGGGTTAAGTCATGTACCATGATTACTCCCTCCATCCATACACCCATGTGTGAGCTTCCCTCATTATTGCTGCCTTTGTACCATGGCATGTGGCTTGGAGCCTCCCCTCGATGCCCCAATCTGTTCCATCATTATGTCACATGACACTTGCCATTTGAAGGAAGTACCATGGACCTGTCACTCCCTTGGAGGCTGAGACCACCTAATAGGGTCCTTGATTAATCTTTTTCTTGCACCCGGGGACACCTGTACATTTTACAGCCCATTATGGAAGGGCATGCCACTATGAAGTGTCCACTTGGTTCCATCATTTGTCAGCTCGTTTACTCAATTGCATTAAAGAATTTTTGTGCTAAAAGGTAAGGAGATGCATTGGATCTTATAGAGGATTGCAGGTGGGTCTTCGTCTTGGGGTTTGGTCTCTCTATACGGGACCCAAGCCCCCCATAGGGTCATGATGGCCTTTCTAGGGTGAGTGTTGACAGCCATGGGTTTCCTTCACAGCAAAGAGAAGATAACCACGCCATGGGATCCTTCAGCACCACCTATTGTTTGTTTGTGCCCCAGTTATTCGATGATGATGATTCACCTAGACCACATTGCCCAACCGACTACATACTTGTACCACACACTTTGCAGTTGATCTAGAACCCAGATGGGGTTTTGTCTCACCTAAGGAGACAAGGGAGTGCTTGTGTCATCATTCCAGCCCTTATCTATGGAGCACAAACTTGTTCGATCTAGCTGGAGATCCATGAGACCATTCCTTGTGCATCCACAGCCACTTGGGAGCACCATAGGTTACTTGCTTGGAGACTAAACGACCACCCCCTTTATCACTGTTATTGGAGCCCTCCTATTCGTTTTGGTACATGAGGGACTTGATTCGGCCTTCCAATGAACTTTTTAGCTATTGTTTTATCATTTCGGCGCTCTTGAGAGGCTAATTATTCATGCTTTATAGCTATTTGGTGGGCTTGTCACCAAAGTGATGTTATTTTGCACATTATTTTATTGTAGGGGCCTCATTAGGCCAATTTAGGCTATTCGAATTCCTCAAAGGCGCATATAAATACAATTGGGTCTCATTGTAACATTCATCATCACTTGGATTTGTATCTCTCTTGAGAAAAGATTTCAGACCTGCAATTGATGGACAAATTGGAGTTTTCTTGATGCATTTTGATGTTTGGATAATTGCTATCTTATCTTGGAGCTTCGTGTTTGCAAATGTGATTGATGGATATACTCTTTTTGTCATGTAAGTGCTATTTTCATGCGAATTTCTTGATGATTTATGTCTAATGTATGGAACGCCATGCTTTGATTTTGCTGTGCCCTAATAATTAATGCGAATTTATTAAACACTTGAAATCTTGGCTAATTACATACATTACTCATCTTGGCAAGAAGAATGAATTATTCCTAGGGGTGGGTTGTAGACCTTTCACCTTGAAACTCCATCAATTTGGTAAAGCAAAGTATAAATTTTTTGGTGTGACCTAACTAGGGTTTCTCTAGCCTAGCGAAGTTGCAAAGGGACTCCTTGGTAGAGAAAAAAATTCCAAAATTAGATTCACTTTGACTCCAGTCACCACAATTGGCAAGGCACTGATCTCAATCCTCGAGGATCACCCTAAATTTCATTTTCTCCTTTTCACAATTTTTTGCCCTAACCCTAGATGGCTTATAGGTGGAGTATCCCACAAATTTCATTAGAGCCATCCTCTTGCTGAGCGAGTTGGTGAGGAATTGCGCTGGGGTGTCTTCTCCTAACCCTCCAAATTTGAAGCCTATCCCATGATATGTTTGCGAGAAACATCAAGACCTAGCTTTGAAATTGTTTAGGTTTAGGTCTTCTTTGGTTAGCGGCAAATTTGAAGGTCCCTTTACTCAAAATCTCAAAGGAAGTTAACTATTCCTGTGACCTTCTCTTATCCTCTCATAACCCAGGCATCCTTTCAAGGATATTTCCAAGCCCTAGGTCAAGTTTGGATCTTCCCAAGGCTCCTTTGTGGTCCCATACCTTCATTATTCTTTATCTCACAAGGCCACTTGAGAAACATTGTTCTTAGAGAGCCATAGGTCTAGGGCATTTTCATAGGAAAGCACCTTTAATCCCTAGGTCTAGGTCTCCCTTTAAGCCTTTCTTGGAGAGTCCCTTTCCTTGCTTTTGAAGCAAGCAAACCATTATTAGAGCCTTTCCTTTGAATGGGCTTTGGAAATCACATTACACCTTGTCATTGACTTATCTTTGTCAGTGATTTGTTTTATACCCGAACTTCTCCCATCGGTGAAATTCTGTAAAGACCGAGGGACATTGACTGAGGTGATAGTGGGTCCTTGTCCCATCGTTGCCACTTGGTCTAGTATTAGTCCCTTTGGAACCCCTTCTAGGACCCTTGCTAGATTGAGTGGTAACATTTTGGCATTGTTGTTGGGGAAACAAGACCTGTGTCCTGTTCCCTACATGACAATATTGACATATCACTTTTGGCGATTCCATTGGAAGAATGAAGCCCTAGTTCTTCATCAAACTCAAGGTTGATGCTTGTAGGGTGAAGCAAGCATATATCAAGGCATTTAGATTCACCGTGGCGAATCCATTTTATATGAAAAATCATGAAAAATAGCTGATTGTGAGAAAGAAATTTTCCATGACCTTGACCCCAAAAGCCTCCATAAACTGCGAGAAAGACTTGATTTGTGGAACAAGCTATTTGAGCATGTAGTAAAACATGAAGATGAGGACTTCTTACTCAATTTCTATAATAAGAGTAGGATAGACCTCTATAGTATACAACATGAGTATGAAGAAAATCCTACAGATTATCTCTTCTTTGAGCTCCTATATTACACTAGTGCATTCAAATCCTTGTGTCATGCACTTAAATAAAAGCATGGCACCTTGCCCAATGAAATCATAGAAGATTTGGATGACCAGGATGACCAAGCGAGCGAGGATGATGTAGAGGAGTTGACAATTGCAAATTTGGAAATTAACAATGATAAAATTGAAAGCATCTCCCTCGATGAAGAAGATGGGGATTTTGATCTTGAGAGCCTCCAGGTGTCACAAGAAAGGATGGTGGAATATGAAGAGTCTTGCAAGAAGCTTATGACAAGATGTAACACCAAGGATGTTTTCTCCCATTTATATGAGCATGCAGAGATCATTTGTAAATCATCATTACTTGCACTTGAGTATTTCGGCCTATTAGAGGATTTCGACCTTCTCTTGTTGTGGAGGATTTGGATCTATGAATGCATTTTGATATTTGGAGCTAAATTGCTTGTCTTTGGAGCTATTGTCTTGGATCAATGGATGGATTTTTCAGACATGTTATCTTGTAAGTGAGCATTTTATTGGATACATCTTTCTTTATGTCTAATGTTTGGAATTTACTGAATATATGGTTTTCTATTGTGCCCTAATTGATTGAAGATCCATTGGATAACATCTAGATGTCATTATTGCATGCATTACTCATGAATAACATGCGAATGATAATCCTATTGGTGAACTTTGATTAGTTCTCCCATGAAATTGCTTGATCCATTACATAGGTAGTCTCTAGGGTTTTTGGTGTTAGGGCATCATCTATCCTTCCTCCTTAGCAACTTTTAGCTATCCTATCAACTTATAGACTCCATACTCCCATGGAACAAGGCACTTGCCTCCCTTGTTGGTGATCAAATCTATTTTTCATCCATAAACTTTCCCATTCTTTCTCTTGATGTAATTCAATCCCTTTAAGGCCAAGTGTCAAAGCTAGGGCTTGGTGCGAATTTCTAGGAAAGAGGAATTTTTGGTGTTGAAGAGTCTAAATGCCAAGAGGATAGTGGTTGCCACAAAATCACTTCTTTTGGTAGGCATTCACTTCAATTTCATCCATAAATTTCTTTGCCCTACTTGGTTGCCCTAGGTAAACCATAGTTTGGCGTTGCTTCAACTTTGGGGCTTATTTGCAGGTTTCATGTGCCTTTATTTTGTTGAAAATCATTATTGGAAAGCTTTCTCCTCACCTTGACCTTGGGCTTGTTGTCGCCCAAATTGTATAGGCAAGATGCAACAACGGTCAGGGTGGGGGCTGTCACTCTAATCCCCGCCCTCTCCGTTCTAGCTGTCTCCCTACAACAAAATATGGGGGGTGGTCCCTATGAAGTGTGAAGATGGAAGATTTGTTGGCAACCAACAAATCTGGTAGACACAACTGAATAGCCTAGCAACCTGGTTGAATTAGCAAGTTAAATGATTTGATTACATTATCGTGAAAGAACAGTGCCTTAGATGGAGTCAATTACTTGCTTTAAGACAAATCATTACGAAGTCATTGGATGAATAGTTGTTGCTCTAGGATGCTTCACTATCCTAAATGAGATGCAAATCCTACAACCTAGGTGAGATGCAAAGTCTTGGTTTATTTTAGTTAGATGCCTACTCTAAATGTATCCTTCCTCTTAACTATTTTGAAGCTAGTCTCTAGAGTAGGTTGTGAGAGAGAAGCCAAGGTGAAGCAAGCAAATGTTTGGTAACGATACCTCCCCTTAGGTTCTAAACACCTTATGCCTGCAACATTGCAGATACTGTGGCCTTGATGATTGCAAGGTCACCGTGTTAACCACTAAAGAGGTGCTAGGCTCTTCAAGCTAGATGAGAAAGGTGGTCCTATTCTCTATCGACCAAGCTTAAGCTTGCAAGTAAATTTATTAATGCAAGATACTAATCCTAGTATGCAAGTGCAAGAGAGGAATGGGTGTTCTTAAGGTGAGATTATTTAATTACTTAAGCACTCAATTATAATGATCTTCAATTATGAACAATGAAATACTTGAACAATAGACAATCGCAACCACAAGAGTAAAAGTGCTTAAACTTAACGGTGCCAAAAAATGTGATAGGTAGAGAATTGCTCAATGACAAGATTTAAAGCTAAATAACAATGCCAACTATGATTAAACTTGATCCTCAAGAGATAATCAATTCAACAATGATCAATGTATCTAATTATCAACAATGTTACCAGCAATGAGAGACAAGATCATTAATTACAATGCTGTTTAGAACAATTAGCTGATTAAACACTTATCAATTTTATTAGAGCACTTATGTGTGAATGCAAGATTGCAACTAGATGCCAATGATTCAGAAATACAATATGGATCAGCCAATAAACATGTGGTTGCAGCAATAAGAAAATCACGCAGCCACTCAATTTAACATTTATCTAAGATCCACAAAATACAAGGAACAAGAGTTAAATGAGATTAGATGACCTTCAAACACCTTTATCACCGCTGTAATTTTTACATCAGACCTTATGCAGTAAATTTCAGACCTTAAAATATTATTACAACCTTCAGAAAATGATCAAATATGAATAGAGGAGAAAGCCCAATGAGTGCAACTGACGATATAATGACGAAAAATGATTACCAATGAATTATTATGCCACTGCTATGAGATTTAATCACTGCTGTAGGTATTTTTATGTGGCTGTAGCAAACATATTTGATCTGAAGATTACCCAACAATCCACAAAAACCCACTTCTATGCACTCAAATTCAACTTTAGATTAATTATAAATGCCTTAGGTGATCAATCAATGAATTTAGGCGTATTAAAATGTGTTTAAGGCCTCAAATATGCTGCTGTCATAAAATACTTCAGAATTTAATTTTAGGACAGTGGTGAAATTAGAGGGTTAGGGAGCAAACCAAGAGGCCTTAAGGTCTTCTTGATGGCTAGTTTGACTTCCGATGAGTTTGGTCACTTGCAACCACCAAATTAGCTCTAACATTTGCTACAAAACCACAGTGTTAGCCCACTAAAACAATGCAAAACCAGAGATGACTGAATACAAGGCTAGGTCAAGGGCTAGAAGGCTAGGAAATGGCCAAAGTAGGGCTAGAAGAGGCAAACAAGGGCAGAGAAAGGAAAGAAGAGGCCAAGGAGGGGCACAACAAGGGATGAGAGGCTCCTTAGGGCTGACGTCAAGCCCTCAAAGGTTGATGCAGGGGCAGAAAAATCCCTAGAAGGGCTAGTGGTTAAGGTTAAATTCCCTTAGGGGCTGCGGCAAGGCCCTAGAGGGAGACCGAGAGGGAGGACGACCTACTAGAGGCCACGACAGAGGAGGAGAAGGAGGATCGAGGCCCTGAAAGCACCAGACAACTCCTCTAGAGGGGGGCCGAGGGCCTTTAGAGGTCTCAACCAACCTTAAAAGGCTGCAACCTAGGCAACTGAGGGGGGCCAAGGGCCCTAGGAGGCTCTTAGGCCCTATGTTTAGGCTGGAAATGGGGGACAGCTAGGCTCAAGGCCTTGAATTTTTTTTTCAAACCCTGCAAACCAAATTTTATGCACAAATTTGTTGCAAAATGCTGGACGCTGGACTTGAAGGATGAATGGGGACTAGATCTTGCCTTTCTGGGCCTAGATCTGCCCCAAAACTCCAACAGAAATCTTCTTGAGCAACTTGAAGTTCACCTGCACAAATGAATCATAAATGCCAAACCCCAAATATATATATATATATTCGAAACCCCAAAAATAATAAAACCCCAATTGCTGCAAAATAATTTTGGATAAATAACAATGGATGAGTATATTTTCGAAAAAAAGATATTGGCTCAATCCCTCCTGCAAAATCAAATACCATAAAGAAATCTGAAAGCCCAAATATAGTTAGCCATTCCCCACAGTCTGTGAACTTGGAGGCCAAGGGTTAGTGTACCTGTAAATCTCTATTATATTCTCAAGAAAATTGTTAGATCATATAGTGAATAAGATCACATAAGATAGAATATATCAATAAAACCTTCTTATCACAGACAAATGAAATAACAATTATTAATCAATGTTCAGATCAAAATAGGATCACACATAACTAACACATACCACAGATCAACGGAAGAAAAACACCATGAATTGAACCCCAAAGTCTTTCTATTATAATACAAAATGTTTCCAGCAGAGCAACAACTCAATACTAGCGTTCAAGAATTACATCATCCAAAGATATTCAATAGAAGCAAAATGACTTCTTAATATAGAGAAACCCTCCCAAGTGGAAAATAATGGCTAGTTGGCTCGATCTTCATCAAAATAATCTTGACTGTTGAAAATAACTTTATCATTTTTTAATCTCCACAGTCGAATTTTTAATTTTGAGGAAAAATTCGAAATTTTCTTAAAACCCACTTTTAATTAATCCAAAAATTAATTATTTTGGATCAATTTCCTAAAACATTTGACTTTGAATTAACCACCAAGGTCCAAGGGCTCAAATTTTCTTAAAATATCATTTTTCCCTTGGTTGGGGACATCCAAAAATTGACTTTTGATCCACGAATTTTTGATTACTTTCCACTTGGAGAGAAATTAATCTCTCTATAATTATTTTTTGACTCAAAATTAATTAATTTTCTGGCTTAGGATTTTAATTTAATTTAGCCAAAAAAATTAATTAATTCACACTAGTGGGGATTAATTATTTTTTCCACCCTCAAATATTTTAGCCACGGTGTCTAAGTATGAGGGATCTGCACTAAAATATTTTTTACATCAAGATATTACAATTAATTCAACCCTCAAAGGGGGAATACACCTTTACACATAGACACAATATGATATAGTATAGATCAAGTGGCTTGTAATAAAATAATTTAGCCAATGTGTTTAAATGATTTCCAAACACACTTTTACAAATACTCGATATAACACTAGGACTCAGCTAAGACCTTGTCAAGAGATTTCACCCTAGCTTTGGGGTTTAAGCTAGAAGAAAAACCCTGCCGATTATCCGTGTTTAGAAACACACATAATTCAGTGAGGTTAAAAAACTTCCTAGGATGAAATTTGTTGCCAAATCAGAGGCTTAACTAGGTGTTGTTACATAATTAAACAGTCATATTAGTATCATTTACAATATAACATACAGAAATTGGGTTTACAATGATAAAACTGTGCTGGCCAATGACTTCGAACTTCGAAGAAAATATCTTTATGTCTTCGCATTTTGCTTCCTTGGACTTGTTGACAAAGTGTGGTCAGTAGGGCCATCCCAACTCTCAACCTACTAATCAAACCCCAGGTCTTGTGTGCCTGAAATTGGCTTCTCCAAGGAAAGAAAATTACTTCTCCTTATTGGATCCTTGTACCTACGTCATGTCCTCTCCTTGGATGCCCTTAGGTCACCTCATACTTGAAGCCCAGAATACCTACTATGTGAGCATACACACACCAAGATTCCTCCCATTGGTGAAAATCCGTAAAGAGCAGGGGGTTTTGGCTGTGGTGATAGTGGGCCACTACCCCGTTGTTATCTCTTGGTCTAGTAATAGTCTTGTAGGGTACCCCTTTCCAAGGCCTGCTAGATTTTGTGGCAACAATACTAATAGGAAACCCCCCAATGAAAGGGCATGACATGGACATATTACTAGATAACAAAAACTAGAAGAAAAATGGAAAGAAAGAACCTCTTCGCAATGGTTTATTCAAAGGATGGGATTGCCATGTGCTTGGATCTCCTATTGCTGCAGAATTAAGTACTTTTTCCAACAACATAAATTGACCAAGGTGAAAGAAATCGACAACCAATAGAGTATGTAACTCCACAAATTGCATAGCCATCAATTGCTCAATAACACAAGACAAAACCAAAGAGATGCAATATTCTTTATTCAATTCTTTATTGAATTAACAACCATTACAAGAGAAGGAGCCTTGATTAAATAGTTTTTGGCTCAAACATTATCAATATTAAAATAGTAATATTCATGTCGAAACCCTTGATCTATTCTAGGAGAACAAAAACAACTAATATCCACTTAACTAAGTAGAGTGAACGAGTCAAACAAAACATAAAATAGTAATGGACAATGTGATTGTTATTCACTGAAGTGGGTAACCCCTAAGAGAAATTTTTTCTTGTATTTATTCATCTTACTAGCCAACATCCCCGAGGATCCACAAATAACTTTTCCTCAGAGTTCTCAACATAAGCCTTAGTCAGTGCTTTGCATTATCTAGCTTTCTTGAAAGAAGGTGAGTCATCTATTTTAAAGTGCACTAACCATTTTTGTAAGCATTTGCTTTCATTTAATGTTAAGGGCATTCCTGTATGATTCACAAGTTGAGTTGGATGAGTCACTGCTATTGATTGTTGGAATTTCTAAGTCTAACTGTTAGAAATCCTTCATGTACTTTTTGATTTATTTCTTCCTACTTGTTTTGTTTAATTAACAAGTCATTTACCATGTAAATACTGAAAATAAATTCAAGTACATGCTCAACACATTACATATCAACTGAAGGAAAATCAAGCACACAAGTGACACCGTTGTTTTTGGACCAATGTCCCTGGAAAAACCCAATCCAGGAAAACGATGCAACTATCTGAGGGTTTTATTATTAAGTAGTTTCAGAATACAATCTGGGTGCCAAACCGGTTCACCCAACAGAGAATGATTTTGGCAGTAGTTCCTCTCAGTCGGAGACAGATATTCTGGCTAAAACCCCGGATGAACAATCCCACAGCTCTCAGCTCCAATTTGCCCCACGAAATCTCCAGCATCTGCCTCTTTGGCCCAACGTCACCCCAACTCGCCTTGCGTTAGTCTTTAGAGCCTCTACGTCACCCATGCTGGCTCTCTCTGGAACTGCGCGACTCCTGGCTGCCTTTGCGTGGGCCCTGACTGGCTTTGTGTGGCCTCTAGTTGGTTCTGCGTCCCTCTCTCCCGGCTTCTGTGCTGATGCTCCCGTTACCCTCTCTGCCTCTCTGCTTCTGTATTCATTGCCCCTCAACTGCAACTCTAATCACTCCTTCGATTTCCTCAGCAAGCCCTGCCCCAGAAAATTGAATTCTTGATTATTAATTTTAGGTATGTGATATGCTAAGAGCAATTTATTTCAATTTTCACAGTTAGCTCCATATTTTTTCCAGATTAGCATTCACGTCAACATTAAAGTAAACTGCAGATAGAACATAAACATAAATCGCAGAAGACAAGCCAAGACAAGAGGACACAAGATGTGGCGCTAGCCAGGGACAAACCCCAATGTGGGGAAACCCTTGATCAATTCTTCTTATATGTTCTTCAATGTTCAGCACAGAGAGAGAGAGAGAGAGAGAGAGAGAGAGTACATTTACAACAGAAGTCAACACTTTGACTTATCTAGATATGAGCATATATCATCTCCTATCGTGATGATACATGAGATCAGTTGAAGACATTCTGCTTCAACTAATTCTCCAAGGTGACGACTTCACCTAACATAGTGATGTAGCTTGTATTCATGTTGCACCCGTCACTGCGCTGCACCTAGTCACTGAACTACTCCCATCTGCTCCCATCATCATGCTGCTCTTTACTAATATGCCCATCATCGTGCTGTCTCATTCATCATCATGCTGTTGGGATCATCATCCTTGCTGCACCTCTGAGATCATCGCTACTGCATCAAGAACTTCATTACTGCTGCAAGGTTCTTGAGAGCATCATTGCTGCACCATGACTTTTCCTTGAGATTATTACTGAGATGATCTCTGCACCTATGAAGATAACGACTGCACATTACTGTAGGATGAGATCATTTGAGAGATCATGATCTTAGACACTAATCCTTGCCAAAGCTGACTCTTCTTGACTAGGTGATCATTGCTTCTTTCATCATGCTAAGGCTGTTATGATCCTTATCATCTTGACTGCCTCTGAGATACTTATTCATATCAAGAATACTAGATTTGAAGAATGTGATGACTATTGACACTGTATGTCTCCTTTTACAGGTATGCCGAGAAGCTCTTGATCAACACTGAAACCCGCTTCATCATTGTGGTTATGCAGAGACAGTAACATATACATATGTGAGACTGAGATGACACCCAACATAATTTTCATTGTGCAATTTGAGTTACTGTTGTTCACTGCATCTAAACTACCACAAGGATACCGCCTGGATCTATATGGATTAATTGCGGCTACAACAGTTCCTTTCTGCAGTCTCATTACCTTACTGCGGCCACCTACAGCTCCCTGCAGCTCTTCCTTATCACAGCGGATACCCTCTCCTTGACCACGACTTCCTATGTCTTGACTGCGGCTTCATATACCTTGAATGCGGCTTTGTCATTTTCCCTTGACTGTGGCTACTGCAGTTATATGCGTGTTTTGTCATACCTGTACAACGTATACATGTATCCAAACTTCACGTGGAATGACAGAGAGGAATGCAAAGTTCTGTTGCGTGAACAGGTCTCATTGACTGCGTTCTATTGACCCATTGACTGCGTTTGGATTTCTTCATAAGCCTGCGGCTTACTGTGGCTAGGGCATCACTGCGTCTAGGGCATCACTTGCGGCTAGGGCATCAACTACTTAGCCTAGCGTACTCTTGGTGTCTCTCTCCTTCACCAAAAACCCAAAGACATGGAGAGGAGGAGATCACATGAAGAGTGTCTCTCCAAAATGACTTCAAGTCTTCTCTTATTTATACTAAAACGTAGATGATGAATAGACATGACTATTGGGCTTCTGAGCCTACTCAAGTTGCTGACCGACTTGGCAATTTGTCTTATAACACAAATAAATTCATAAATTCATAACTCCATGAATACTTGATGAAATCGGATGATCTTTAGATCAATCCTACACCTCTTGATGAGAGGGATCCAATAAAAATATCAGATGCCATAAATAAGATGACCCACATGGAGTTTGGCCCTAGTTGCCAATTTTAACACTCCCTCTCAACTAGGGAGAACTCCATCCGCTGATCCATATGTCCAACTGTACTATCTCTACCATCAATACCTTGCACTGCTCTGCTCAGCTCAGCTCTGCTGAACCATGAAGAAGAAGAATTGATCGAGAATGCCTCATACCATTCTCCACTGACCCAAAGTTAGTCTCAGAGTGTGTAACATTGGTCCCAGACCAGTTCTCTACTGACCCGAAGTCGGTTTCAAAGTATGTACCTCTCACTAGTCCCAGACCAGTATCATTGATCCCAGATCAATGAAGGTCATCCTAGCATAGGGAGTACGGTAGATACAACGATGCGTCCATTGGTACTACTATGGTCCCTATCCTCATTTCATTGCTCATTGATCAGATGAGAGGTACTTCCCATGAGTCCTAGACAGCATGGGTAGGATGCCTTGATAGGAGAACTAATCATCCTGTCCACAAGAGAGCGAATCATCCTGTTTAGTGGATGCCATGGAGAACTAATCATCCTGGCCTACAAGAGAATGAATCATCCTGTTCCACAATCGCCATGGAGAACACATCATCCAGGCTCACAGGAGAACTAATCATCCTGTTCCATAGTCGCCACAGAGAACAAGTCAGCCTGGCACACCTGAGAACTAATCATCCTATTCCATAGTAGCCACGGAGAACAAGTCAGCCTGGCCCACATGAGAACTAATCATCCTGTTCCATAGTCGCCACGGGATGTCATAGGGGAAGGTTGAACCTGTCATCCTGTACATAGCGCACCACCAGGGGAGGGTGAATCACCCTGTCGTCATATGTTGCTCCAGTAAGTACCCCAAGCCCCCCAGAGCTCCTAGAGCTCAATGCATGCAACATGCAGGATCCTTATAAGAAGGTCTCTCAACAACTTCAAGTCATTCGGGAAAGTCACATATTTGACCTTTCCAGGCTTTTGACAAAATGTCTGCGACCTGTACATCAGTCTCAATGTGATGGAACCTCCTTGCTCATCAACTTACCATATTCCAGATAAGGTAGTATCTGATGTTTATCTGCTGGAGCAATCATCGAATATGGGATTCCTCAATAATCGAATCCCACCTCTGGTTGTCACAGAGAATAATAGTGGTATTCATCATGTGTACAAACAGCTCATGCAACTTCACACGAGATCATACTTGTAGTATTGAAGCAGAATCCAAAGAGAACTAGCACTGAGAAGTGTTCTAGTGATCCTCCACACTGCCTGCCCACTCAGCATTTGAATAATCATGCAATTTCATATTTCCGGCAGTGTATCTCAATCCATGAGAGATTGTGCCCCGAAGATATCTTAGAAGATTCTTGGCACCAATCTAGTGAGGCTCAATCAAATATGAGCTCACCGTGCTAATTGCAAAACATATGTC
Organism: Pinus taeda; assembly: GCA_000404065.3. Classification (NCBI taxonomy): domain Eukaryota; kingdom Viridiplantae; phylum Streptophyta; class Pinopsida; order Pinales; family Pinaceae; genus Pinus; species Pinus taeda. Next base: position 138,834 of record APFE030854704.1, on the reverse strand, counting down.
CGGACAAAAGTTCACCAAGAACATCAATGCGCATGAGTTTATGAAACTCAGAGGCATTTCCCAAATCTGGTCCGACATCATCACCATATAACTTCTGAAAGTTAAGATCCTCGATGTAGTCACGGGCTTGCAGTTCACCATTCCACATCTAGAATCCAACTCCCTCTTACTTCTGCACCCATTTGAAATAGGTTGTTCTCAGAAGGTGTTGGTATGACTTTGACTTATCTAGATATGAGGATATATCATCTCCTATCATGATGATACATGAGATCAGTTGAAGACATTTTGCTTCAACTGATTCTCCAAGGTGACAGCTTCACCTAACATAGTGATGCAGCTTGTACTCATGTTGCACCCGTCACGATGCTGCACCTAGTCATTGAGCTGCTCCCATCTGCTCCCATCATCATGCTGCTCTTTACTAATATGCCCATCATTATGCTGTCTCATTCATCATCATGCTGTTGGGATCATCATCATTGTTGCACCTTTGAGATCATCGCTACTGCATCAAGAACTTCATTACTGCTGCAAGGTTCTTGAGAGCATCATCGCTGCACCATGACTTTTCCTTGAGATTATTACTGAGATGATCTCTGCACCTATGAAGATCATGACTGCACATTATTGCATTACTGTAGGATGAGATCATTTGAGAGATCATGATCTTAGACACTGATCCTTGCCAAAGCTGACTCTTCTTGACTAGGTGATCATTGCTTCTTTCATCATGCTGAGGTTGTTATGATCCTTATCATCTTGACTGCCTTTGAGATACTTATTCATATCAAGAATACTAGATCTGCACACTGTGATGACTATTGACACTGTATGTCTCCTTTTACAAGTATGTTGAGAAGCTCTTGATCAACACTGAAACTTGCTTCATCATTGTGGTTATGCCGAGACAGTAACATAAACGTATGTGAGACTGAGATGACACCCAATGTAATTTTCACTGTGCAATCTGAATTATTGTTGTTTATTGCATCTAAACTACCACAGGGATACCACCGAGATCTATATGGATTAATTGCGGCTACAACAGTTCCTTCCTACGGCCTTATTACCTTACTGCGGCCACCTGCAGCTCCCTACAACTCTCCTTATCAGAGCAACTACCCTCTCCTTGACTGCGGCTTCCTATGTCTTGACTGCGGCTTCATATACCTTGACTGCGACTTCATCATTTTCCCTTGATTGCGACTACTGCGGTTATATGCGTGTTTTGTCATACCTGTACAGCGTATACATGTATCCAAACTTCACGTGGAATGGCAGAGAGGAATGCGAAGTTCTGTTGCATGAACAGGTCTCATTGACTGCATTCTATTGAGCCATTGACTACGTTTAGATTTCTTCATAAGCCTTCGGCTTATTGCGGCTAGGGCATCACTGCGTCTAGGGCATCACCTGTGGCTAGGGCATCAGCTACTTAGCCCAGCGTACTCTTAGTGTCTCTCTCCTTCACCAAAAACCCAAAGACGTGGAGAGGAGGAGATCACATGAAGAGTGTCTCTTCAAAATGACTTCAAGTCTTCTCTTATTTATACTAAAACGTAGATGATGAATAGACATGACTATTGGGCTTCTGAGCTTACTCATGTTGCTGGCTGACTTGGCAATTTGTCTTATAACACAAATAAATTCATAACTCCATGAATACTTGATGGAATCGGATGATCTTTAGATCAATCCTACACCTCTTGATGAGAGGGATCCAATAAAAATATCAGCTGCCATAAATAAGATGACCCACATGGAGTTTGGCCCTAGTTGCCAATTTTAGCATTGATCAACTCGGTGTGTTCTCCAAGTGACCCTCAAGCCTCCTCTTATATTTTTCTCGTTGATAATTCAACGGCCAAGATTAAGTCCCTAATCAACGGCTAAGATTAACTCTGACTTGATCCATGACTTTTAGACCCTTCTAACACAATTTTATATTAATTCACATTAATATTTTATTTTCCCTAAGTTTAGACTTAGGGACTCCATTAAAAATATTAATTATTTTAATATCTCCCAAACTATTTAGAATTTGTTCAAACCATTTCAGGGTATTGGAGATCTCATGTGCTTTAGCCTCTCCACCAATTTTCGTGGCTAGAGCACATCCGATGGTACCCCAAATCAACACTCCCTCTTACCGAGTACTGTGCTTCAGTAATACTCTTCATTGAGCATCACCCTGATCATTCGGCATCGGTCTTGGTGCTGATGCTAGGCCTGCTGTCCAACATCCTCTGTACTGCTGGCCTTGCCACTGCCATTGCCACTGCCACTACTGCATCTGTACGACAACCTCTCTCATCATGCTGCATCATGCTACCCATAGCACTGCCATTGTTAACTGTTGCACTATAACTCAGTTACTGAGAAGTAAGTAACTGATCTTCCAACTCGTACATCTTTGTCAGGCTAGAGACACCCATGATACTAAAACTCCCTCTGTCGCTTACAAGTGCCCCTTCTCTGATCTCGGCGCTGCTGCAACAACTCCATGCATCTCACATTGCTGCCTCACACTGTCTTAGGAATCTTGCACTATAGCTCCTTTTGTCGCTCTATCCGCATCCGTCTCTATTGACATCCCCTAGTACTACTACTCCTCTTTTAGGCTCCCGTAGCAAGGTATAATCCAAGAGGCTAGGTACCTCGAGGATCCTTCCCCTCATCGCTTGTAGTCCGTCTGACTACAACTCGATGTCTCCCCACCTCTTTCCTGGAGATGTGGCTTCCATCTCTGCCAAATAAATGTCGAACTGGTTCCCTTCTCCCTCTTTCGTTGCTGCTCCAGCAAAACTCGGATCTGGATTTCTTTGGCGCAAGAAACCTTCTAAGGAACAAGCTCCTCTAGAATCCCTCTGAGTCTAGATTTCCTTCGCGAAAACCCCTCTGATCGTTAGTGCATCTACACCACTGATCCAGATTTCTTGGCTAGAAATCCTCGGCAGCAAGTCCCTCCTCTTTGGTCTTGCCCTGTTAGGTACTGTTCTGACCATAGCACCCCTCCAACTTCACTCCACAACTTACCCGTAACCTCCTATGCCCCAGCAAACTGAAGGTTAGAGCCTCTAGGCTCTGCACAATCCCGACACGAGCAAAATATGCACCTTCTGGCCACGGGCGTCAATCCTTCCTCACTGAGAAAGATGACCGAGCGCTGCATAGGTCAGGTCTGCTCCTCTTTGCCACTACGTTGATCCTCTTCCCGACTTGAACTGATGACGCAGGCACTGCGTCACCCCTTCCTTGCTGCTTTTTCGCTAGGAACAACTTCTGTCACTTGGGACAACTATTTCTGCTGCTGCTGCTCTGCTCGGCTGATGCTCTCAGTTATCCTGTGATCTGCAACCTTGCTGTGATACCATGTTGGAATTTCTAAGTCTAACTGTTAGAAATCCTTCATGTACTTTCTGATTTATTTTTGCCTACCTGTTCTGTTTAATTAACAAGTTATTTACCATGTAAATACTGAAAATAAATACAAGTACATGCTCAACACATTATTGATCATCAATTGAAGGAAAAACAAGCACACAAGTGACACCGTTGTTTTTGGACCAATGTCCCCGGAAAAACCCAATGCGGGAAAACCGGTGCAACTATCTGAGGGTTTTATTATTAAGCAGTTTCAGAATACAATCTGGGTGCCAAATCGGCTCACCCAATAGAGAATGATCTCGGCAGTAGTACCTCTTAGTCGGAGACAGATATTTCAGCTAAAACCCCGGATGAACAATCTCACAGCTCTCAGCTCCAATCTGCCCCATGAAATCTCCAGTGTTTGCCTCTAGGGATTGCGTCAGCCTCTTTGGCCTAGCGTCACCCCAACTCGCCCTGCGTCAGCCTGTGGAGGCACTGTGTTAGCCTCTCTGGCCCAGCGTCACCCCAACTTGCCCTGCGTCAGCCTCTGGAGGCAATGTATCAGCCTCTAGAGCCTTTGCGTCATCCACGCTAGCTCTCTCTGGCAATGTGCAACTCCTGGCTGCCTCTATGTCACCCATGCTAGCTCTCTCTGGCAATACGCAACTCCTGGCTGCCTCTGTGTCACCCACGCTAGCTCTCTCTGGCAATGCGCAACTCCTGGCTGCCTCTGCGTGGGCCCTGGCTACCTCTGCGTGGTCTCTAGCGGGCTTTGCGTCCCTCTCTCCTGGCTTTTGCGCTGATGCTCTCGATACCCTCTCTACCTCTTTGCTTCAGTATTCACTTCCCCTCAGCTGCAACTTTGATCACTCCTTCGATTTCCTCAGCAAGCCCTGCCCCAGAAAATCAACTTCTTGATCAACTTGGTGTGTTCTCCAAGTGACCCTCAAGCCTCCTCTTATACTTTTCTCGTTGACAATTCAATGGCCGAGATTAAGTCCCAAATCAAAGGCTAAGATTAACTCTGGCTTGATCCATGACTTTTGGACCCTTTTAACACAATTTTATATTAATTCACATTAATATTTTATTTTCCCTAAGTTTAGACTTAGGGACTCCATTTTAAATAGTAATTATTTTAATATCTCCCAAACTGTTTAGAATCTGCCCAAACCATTTATGGGTATTGGAAATCTCATGTGCTTTAGCTTCTCCACCAATTTTTGTGGCTAGAGCACATCCGATGCTACCCCAAATCAACATTGATTGTATCCTTGTTCCCACACTTCACCTTGGTGGTTATCCCCTATAAGGCCTACAATAACAAATTCAAAGCAAATGCAATATAAATAAATATACCTCACATTTAGAGCCAAGTTACCACACAAAAAATCGATAGACTATGTAGCTTCCAAAGCCTTTTATTATGCACAGATGATAGAGCAATACAATAGTAGTGGAGCTTCCCCAAGAGTTCCCACTCTTCAACCCTAGCTTGCACAAGAGAGGAGCACTTTGATTTACAAGAAATGAGGGTGGAGATTTAAAAAAAGCACAAGTTTCCAAGTGGGGGGTGCGATTTCCAGAGAGAGGTATGCATAACTTCCGAGTGGAGAATGCGTGGGCAAGGAAGGGATGTGTAGGTCCTGTTACCGCTCAAACTAGAAGGGGTCCTAGGACGAGATCCTATAGGGAAACTACTAGGTCAAGGGCAACAATGGATCGATAGCCCACTCTCACCATAGCTAAGGCTCCATGCTCTTTACAGACTTTCACCAATGGGAGGAGACCCGGTACAAGGGGAACACAATAATGGACGTGTCAATGAGAGGATACAGGGCGATTCCCAAGGTTTATTTGTAAGAGTGACTCAATTGTGTGGTTTCTTGCTTGGAAAATAAGGTGATAGGCCCTCTAAGAAGGGCTAAGAGGATTCTTGAGGCTAGGGTTTGGGAATGCATCTTGTAAAGATGATTCCTAGGCCAAGAAATCATTGTGGAGACTTGGTCTTCCTGTGATCTTTGTGGAGTTGAAGTTGTAAAGTTGTGGGATCACATGGGACCAAGTGGACTCAAAATTAGGTCAAGGACGTGGAATTGATCAACCTAGGAGGGGCTTGACCTAATTAGGGAAGAGAAGGGGATCAAAGAATGAATTTTCTTTTGAGATTTAGATGCAATGATCCTAGTGAGGTCACTAACCCAAAATCAACCTAGGGCAAGAAATGGTCTTGTGTCTAGGGCTTGCTATATATCGGGATTCCATTGTTGGAATTGCTTGAAATTAGGAGGACCTTTTGATCAAACTACAATGTAGTAGTGGACCAATTTTCAAGGTTTTTAGATGGATACAAATGATTTTGTGTGATGTCCTAGGAGACGTTTTAGGTTAGGCCTAGAATTGGAAGTAACAAAGAAAAGAAATGTTATTTTGACCACCAAAGGGATACAAGGATCAATGCCTTATTACTTGGGCTTAATGGAGTCAAGATACACATAGATCATGAAATTACGTGAGCTAAGGAGCCCTAGTTGATCTTTGCTAGCCTCTCCAAGGGTAGCAACGAAATTAATAGAGATTCATGCTTGAAATTTGCGAAGGAGACAAAGTTTCAAAGTTTTTAACCTTAAGAGGTTCCTTTAGGAACATTCGCTCAATCCCTGAAAGGTCAACACATGCATTTAATCACATATTCAAGGTCCCAAAAGAATTTCGCTTTACGTTTAACCCATACAAGAATAAAGATAAAAACATGCATGCAATTAACCAGTAAGATAACAAGAATAACATCAAAATTTCGACTTACATAAGAGAGATAGTATATCCATTTATCAACTTTGCATTAGAGAAGCTCCAAAGACAATAGCGAAATCCAAAAATCATAGTGCATCAAGAAAAGCTCCAAAAATTCATCCCAACAAAAAGTGTGAAAATCTCATAAGAGATACTAATCCAATCCAAGTGATGATGATTAGAATGAATCACCTCACTTATATTTATGCAATCACTAATGAGTTCAATTTGCCTAATTAGGCCTATTTGAGCCCCAGATAATAAAATAATATGCAAATAACATTCCTTGGTGACAAGCCCACCAAGATAGCTCAATAACATAATAATAAGCCTCTCAAGAGGGTCGAATGATCAATAAAGTGAGTCATTGGGCCTTTGAGAAGGCCTAATGAAGGCCAAAATGTGCCATTATGTCAGAATGGACCTTAAACATAGTGGACAAGGGGTTGGCCCCTTGTTTCCAAGCAAATCCCCGTGGTGCCCCAAGTGGATGTGAGGGGCACAAACACATCCTCATGGGTCTCCAAGTGGATCAAAAATGCTTGTAAACCAATTGTAAGGGCTAGGATGATGTCATAAGCCCTTTGTGGCGCTCATATGGACCCCGGATCATTTTCCAAGTGTATGATGGAAGTGTGGAGTCGACTGAGCATGGTGAACTAGGTGCATTATCCTCATCCAAAAAGGTGGAACGCAAGCAATCAATAAGTGGTGCTGGGGATCCATGAAGTACTATCTGCTATGGTGGAGGCCCATGGCTCTCAATGCTCACCCTACAAGTGCCAATGTGGCCCTCTGGAGGGCGAGGACCCTATATAGGGATACTAAGCCCCAAATGGAGAACCACCTGCAATCTCGCATAAGGTCCAATGCATCCCCTTGCCCTCCAATACAACAAATCATTAGAATAATCAAGTAAAAGAGATTACAAGTCATGGAATCAATGGGGCATTTCATGGTGGGATGCCCTTCCATGGCGGGCTTTAGCATGTACAAGTGTCTCCAAGCTCAATAAGGGGGTTAACCAAGGACCTTATTAGGTGGTTTCATCTTTTAAAGGGGGTGACATGTCCATGGTACATCCCTCAAGTGGTAGGTGGCAAATGATAAAGTAATGGAACGTTGTGGGGATCAAGGGAATCATCCAGACCACATGTTATGGTATAAGGGTAGCTATAATTTGGGAAGCCCACACCTAGGTAGATGAATGTAGGAGGGAGAAAATCGTGGTACATAAGTTACCTCGACCTTTATTTTTCCACCTTTCTTCATATGCCTTTTTCCTTTAATTGATTTTTCTTCATAACTTCTCGGGGCTTTAGGGGATGAGAGCATGATGTGTAGTATATAGTAGTGGATACCCCCTTAAAGTGGGGCGACTCATCACTCACCAGGGGTTGGGACAATCATGGGTTCCTTAATGTTGGAGGGGGCTCATCTAGGGCTCATAGGAACCAGGGTGATGGCCATGGATAAGGGGTAGAGCTCATGTTTGGCTTTTGCCCATGTGCTAAATTTGTATGTTCCAACCATCTTTGCATTTTGTGGTACATATTCTATTGAGAGTGGCCAAATTATGCTTTTTCTTTTCCTTTTAGCTGCATCTACCTTTGGGGCGTCGTTTTAGGCCCAACCCAAGGTGTGGACAAGGGGAGGGGGAGGTTGACCCTATGCGGACCCAGTGGATAGATGTGGACCCGAATGGGAGAATAGATGAATAGGGCTCAAATAAGTGGAAGGGGGTGATGTGTGTGGTGTGGGGCAAATGCAACCAAAATTGGGATTTCCTAGGTAGTGCCAACCCTAAAGCTAATGACCAGTAAAGGAGATCCCACGACACTAGGATACAAGGCTAACCACAAAATCGGGCAATGGAGAAAAGCGTATAGACCTAGCCCATTCTTTCCGCCGGATCCCCCACTTGTCCATGCCCAAAAGTGGCCATGACAAGTAAGGAAAATTACTTAAATATACTAATGAAAAGCCTTACCTTTGGGGTCGGGAGGCCCACTTTCAAACATCGATCATGACAAGTGGGCGAGGGACCACATGGCTGGCTTAGTTGGCAGAGATAATGGCACATCGGGTTATTTGGTGACTAGTAGCTACTGGTTGAGGACCATTTAGTAGAATTTTTTTTCCTCCTATATACACTACCCACAGGTGGTGGGTAACATTTGGCTCCAACTAGGACATGAGTTGTCGAAGAGGTGCATGAAGCTACTTGAACGTGAGTCCATGAGAACACCAACAATCACTTGGTACCGCAGACCTATTACCCACACATATCAAAGCCCAAGCACATAGGGCAACATGTTTTTGTGGTGTCTTATTATCACCCATGCATGGTATTAGGCCACTAAAAATCAACTAGTAAATACATTTTAAATAAAATTTCAAATGCAATCTCAATCTAAATGCATCTAATCTAGCATGCTAATATCATATGATGTTAGTTCCGATGAAAAAAATGAGCATGCAATGCATCCTACCCTAACATGCATGTTACATAGATCCTACCCAATGTAACCAACATATCATCCAGTCAATATGGAAGCAACTGCCCTTCTGCTCACTCATGCAATAGATCCAAAGGCAGTGGTAGGAATGACAATAGGGAAGGTCACCAAGGTGGGAGGCAAGAAAATGAAGTGAGCATGCATGTAGTATCATGGGGAAAGAGGGAGCCAAGGGATGCAATCTATTCCACAAAATCCTTTCTTCCAACCAAAATGTAGATATATCAACAATTAAATCACGAACCTCCGATGCATAGCAACATAAGGTATATCGTCCCCATCATGGCCCCTTCATTAATGTCATGCTTTATGACGACCATACGGTCATGACTGGGAGGAAAGGGAGACCGATGACAAGGGGAGACACAACAAGTAGGTTGCTCATGATGATCATATTCAGAATCCTGAGGGTATGAAGGGGGAGGAGGAATACAACTAATGGATGGTTCTTCCTCAACATGATACCCCTAGGAGGGGAAAAAGGATAATCAATGATGGTACTAATGTGAGAAAGGGCAAGGTGTGGGCTTAGGGGTAATGTAGCTCGGCTATCGGGATCTTGGGGAAGGTATGGGAAAACGAGGCCTTTGTCAGTGTCCACTGTCATCATTGATGTCATAAATGGGGTCTGCCATTTCCAATAAACCTTCTTCATGTGAGGGAAAACCACGATCCTCCCTTTCAATGGCGTGAGTAGGGATGTCATTATGAGTAATGTCCTGGAGAAAAGGAGAATCAATTTCAACCTCATTTTCCATGTCATTATTGTTGTATCTCTGAGATGATAACGGTCAGCTATCATGCCAGGGCATCTAAGATAATTGTTTTGGGAGTTTTGTTTTAATTTGGAGGACCAATGTATGAAACAGATATAAAATAGTGATGCCTAACCTTTTGAATAATATTAATATTAAAACAGAGGGATGCTATTAAAATTCACACAGTGATATAGATTGTATGTTGGTGAGCAGAAACAGAGAAATGATATGATTTTTACAATATTCAAATTGAACATCAAACAATCATAAGTATGAAAACCTTTAAACCATGTTCAGAAGGTTTAATAGAATATGCTTAAGTTTACAAAAGATGCTTATGATTTAATAATTAAGAGGGAATTAATTAAACAAACAGTGAATATAATTCATTCTCTTTATAGATGATCACTTTAGAAGTTTACAGGAATAGATTGAAACTCAATTATTCCTACCTAGTTATCTCTGTAAAACATAAGAGTATGAAGAAAAACACTGTGAATATAACTGGAAAAACTTACAGGAAAAACGAAACTGTATGAACCAGAATTCAGAATCCTCAGCTTTGTATTAATGTTTCAGAAAAGTCAAGTACATTTGATGTCTAGAAATGCTTCTTCAAGGGTGCAACCCTTAATAACTCGTAAAAGAGAGTTATTTATACAATAATAGAAGTAAGAAAATATCTCAAACTGTTTTACAAAAATAGATGATTACAAAATTAGGAATATAAACTGCTAGTTGATGTGGCACTATTTTGTTGTTGAGCTATTGATGACTGTTGCTGGAAATATTGAAAAATGTTGAAGCTATGCTGACTGTTCCTTTAAACACTGAATGCTGTTAGATCACCCTTCAGTCAAGTAAATCTGTAAATTCTTCCCAACGTTTCTTTTCTGGGACAAATATCTTAATTACTCTTCTGTAAATTTCATCCATCTTTGTATATTTAGTAAAAGTGGGTTTTACTAAAAATATGTGTCTGATTTCATTCAAAATAAAGAGTATCCTTGAGTGTATTTACTATAAGTGCTGGTGTTGCTGAACCTCTTATGTGTGAAACTGACGCTGCATGTTTGCCCACCTCTGTCAGCTTCTGAACATAATCCTCAATTGGCATCAATTTTTCATTAATCACAAGCATGGAGGGTAAACCCTTGCTAGTCAAGGGTTCTATCCTGCTAAAAAACCTCTGAACTATGGTATTGACATTGCTGCGCTTTTCCTGCAGCTGAAGGATGAGGTTTTTCTTGGTGACGATCTTCTTTGTTGTTGTTTTGTCACTTATGCCTAATTTTTCAAGCTCATAGCTATCTTTGGAATTCAGGAACTTGATTATATCAGAAGCAATTTCTGGCATGTCTTCAAGTTGCTTAGTAATAGTTTCAATTGCTTCCTGAGCTTTCTCCAAGAGATCCTTCTAATCAAACACTATCTTGATATAGGGCCAAATATCCTTGATTGATTCTATAATTTCTTCCCACAAAATTTCCTTTGCTAAACCCAATTTGTTTCCAATGAAAGATTCCTTGAGTTCCCTTTATAGTACTTCAATGTGACCTTTGACTCTATTCAACTCAGTTGCATGTGAACTGTCTGCTACTGACTTCATAAGCTGTAACTCCTTGAGTTCATCCTTTAGTTTCTTAATTTCTCTTGTCTGGATAGACAGGTTCTAAACAGCTTCAACACGCTGTTCAGCTCCTTTTGCTGTACTTGTAGTTGATGTTGTAGCTGAAGTGGAAACTTTGGTGGTGGGAATTGTTGTAAGGAGGACTACATCCATTGGAGTTTGAGCCTTTTTAACAACTTCCTCTTTTTCCTTGACCAGTTTCTCCATCTGCTCCTCCATTTGTTTTATCTGCAGATTTTGGTCTATGATGAGCTTCATCATGTCAGACTTCTGATTTTCTGTTTCTTCAATTTCTTTAGCCATTGGCTCCTCAGAGGCTAGCAATTTGAGCTGCTTTTTTAATGCTACGACTTCAACATTCTTTTTCTTAATAAGCTCTTCTGCAACGTTTATGTTGGAGGGATCATTTCCCATCTTCAGCACTAGATTTTCCAAGGATTGAAACTTGGTGTCCTTTGCTAATGAGGAGACTTTCTCCAACTTAAGTTGTGACTAAGTGTTGGCCAAGGTAACCTGCATTTTTGACAAACTCATGGCAGTGTTAGTCAAGGTGGAAGAAATCATTTGACCAGTTTGTTTGTGCATCTCAATTTGATTAATTGGATGCACATCCTTCACATTGAACTCAACAGAAGTCTGCTTTATATAGTGAGTAGCAATCCTAGGCTGTGGAATTTGGGCTTGTAAGAAAGCCATTTGCATCTTTCCATTCTCAGAGTCAAAGACTGAGAGAAGCTTGGCTTGAGAGGTGGAAGAATGCTTCCAGAATTGGGTATAGGTGTTCAGCTTCAATTCTTCGTTCCTCTTTTTAATCTCACTGAAGACATGGAAAATGTCTTCCTCCTTATCCTTCAGAATGTCTCCACTAGTCTCAATTACCTGCTATTCATGAGAAGTAGTAGAATGAGTTGGGGGCTCTGTAGATTGTCCATCGGATTGTGTATAAAGCATAATATCTCCAAGTCCATCTAATGCTGTCTTCTGAGGTTCATTTATTGCACCAACGATCACAAAGATCCTTGGTCTCTTCTTTCTCTGCACTATTTTGAAGCCTTGGCTTGATACTTCAGTTGTAGGAGAAGACTGTTCTTCCCTTCCTCTTTTTGTTGACGTTTCTTGTGCAAGTGGAGTTTTCACATTTGATGTAGAAATTGCTTGCTCTTCAATAGTGTTCTTTGTCCATTCCAATTGATTTTTATATTGTTCTATTACAGTGCTGGCTGTATGGTGATATGCAGTGAACTTGTTTTCTAGCTTGAGTTTAGAAACCACTCCCATTGGGTCATAAGACCATGTGAAACTGAGACCAAACTTCATCTCCTTTAATAATTTGTCTGCTTTCTCTCCTGCTGCCCTGGTGTTACAGATGAATGGACCAACTTGGGCTTTCAGCTTCAACTGTGATTTCTTCTTTGCAGCCACAAAGTGCACTTCATCTGCATTTAACCTCTGTCTTATGTATTCCAGTGCAAAGATTTTGATAGGCAACTACTGGGGTAGTTTGTAGGGTGGAAGCTCACAACCATAAACCCTGATTTTTGTATAGTTTTGGTAGCAATACCAATCCCCTGTCGCAGCTTGATCAACCAACTGTAATACTTTGACAATCTCCTCACTGATCCTTGCTATTGGAGTGCTGCTCATAACATTGATAGCTAGATGAATAAACAGTTCTATGAACTGTTTATATGTAATCTCTTCCTTCTCCTTCATTCCCGTTGAAGTCCAGAATATCGCTGATTGCTGTTTTCCTTCCTCATCTAGTTTCTGTGAACCAAATGGGAATTTGTCTCCCTGAAAATATATAAAAAGGTATACAAGTACTGAAGCATACTTGAATAGTTCTTTAGTATTAAACTTGACAAATTGCTCATGTATTGTTTCAGCTAGGAACTGATTGAAATCATAAATAATAGTGGGTTTAGAATCAACAGAAAAGTTGGACAAGAAACCAAAGATGGCTTCATTAACATTTTGATCAGAGTTGTAACCAAGCAAATAGGACAAAATAGAGGTGATTTGCTTGGTTCTATTAGGGAAGATGGATGAATCATAAAGAGGGTTTCTTTTAGGCAGAGGGCTATCAATAGCTTGAAAAAGTTCAAGGGTCTGGGATCTTTTAGTAAAGTCTAGTTTTTGATAGGGTTCTATCAGGTTATCATGGGAAAAAGGATGAGTTGGTGTAGTAGAAGGGGCTTGCAACATTTTCTAAATGGACTCAGAATTGATTAAACGAAGGATTTCTCCTGTGGGTGAAATAATTGCTCTCTGATTGGGATCATAAGATTCATGGCATTTCCTCACAAATTCAGGTGCTCTGTGTATTTGAGGAAAAATATAGTGAGGGAGTTGGGAGTCCCTGAGCCCTATCTCATCTGTTTGATCAATCAGTTGATCTTCCATCTCGCAATAGATTTCATATAAATCAAATTGAGAAGAAGTCTCAACGATTTTACAACCTCTGTCGACCAGTGGGGTATGATGGAAGTCGACCTGTGGATGAATCAGGGGATTTGGGACTTCTGCAATTTCTTTTCCCTTAGGAGGCATTTTGTCAAACGAATTGCAGATTAAGAATAATGGAAATAGGCCTGAAACAGAGTGATCACTGTCAAAACAGTATAACTGTAGAAGAAGCAAGTGGACCTGGATGTCAGTTTCCTGAACAGGAAAAATAATTGCTTAATGTCAGACGGTGGTTCGAGCTGTAGGGAAGAAACCTTCAATGATCAGTCTGGTTACAGAAATGCACTGTGTAACTATTTTCGTGAATTAACAGGGTTTATAATGGAAAAATTGGAGCGGGGGTGGCAATGAATGGTTAAATTTTTGCATTAATTATCCAACGGGATTAATTAACGAGTCTTTGAATCATAAATTCGCGGGAGTGGAATTGAATACATAACGGTTAGGCGGCAATTGATTGGATGGTAGACATGAGATGGAGTGTGACGTGGAGCGACGGTAAACGATCGCTTGTATATCGCGTTCGGGACTAAGTTGAGGTGGTAAGTAGTTTCGGGATTTTAAGTCCCAAAACACTAAAACATTGAAAAGGTTGTTTATGATGGCGGTGTAGGAAACTACCCATTTCGAACCACTCTTGTCAATAAAATTCGGACGGTGAATGAGGGCCGAGGAGGGACATGGGCCATTAGATCTTATGCGAGTATGCGGGATGAAAGATAAGGTGGGGGGTGTTTAACACGAGAGGCGGAAGTGATGGCTGGGTCACAACTTTGAGGGCGGATGTGACAGCTGCGGGTTATGGTGAATAAATGAATAAATGGTGACACTTACTAAATAACATGGATGCTTATGGTTAATTAAAACCCATTAATGAATGCATAGCTTACCAATGTTACAACTTAGGATAAAATCAATTTGATGCTCCAATTACATGTCATATGTCTACCTACCCTTTTACTCCTAACATTTTCATTTATTTATCCGAGTGCATTTAAGCTAGCAACTCAATATTTCCTTTTATGACTAATCTACCTCTATCTCTTATTTCCTCCATTAGCCCAGATTAAACTGTTGAGCCAATTTTATTTTCTATCTATTTACAATCAAATTTAAATCAAATCCAATCATGATTACATTGTATAATTGGATCAAATAAACTAGTGTGGCATCTAAACAAACTGCACACAACTATTATTTGCAAAACTGAACTAGACTCTAAGAGTAGTGGCATTTAGATTTGCAACACTTTTAGAGTTTATTGTTTTTTTCTTTTCTTTCTAACCTAACATTTTGTTTTTGCCTTCATATTTTAGGGCATCTATTCTAACATTTTATTTGATATGGACTTGTTTATTAAAAATCCCTAACATTTTTTAAATCAATATTCTTTTTGTCCATATCCTAACTTTAACATTTTTTTTGAAATATATTTTCATTTTTTGGCTAATTGATTCTAACTTACCAAAACCCAAAAAATTCTACAAGTATCATAACTAGCGTCACTGTTAAAATGATGGTTTCCCATATCCCATTTTCCCTCACTAATGCACAAGAAATCAGAAATGTAATCTTCACAGGGAGTTACAATATTCATATCCTCAAAAGCACCCTTTCTTGAATGAAAGTCCCCACTTCATCATGTTCATCCTCACAGGCTTTAATAGGGCCTTCACTCATGTCATGCACATTCTCAATCCTTAAATTTGCATCTTGAAGGTCCTCATCACTATCTTCTTTAGATTGATTCCACTCTTTTATATATTCCTCACTTTCATGATGATCCTTCACACTTGAATTTTCATCAAGGTGACCTTGATCATCTAATTGATTAGATTGTGTGGGGATTTGTGACTGATTGTAATATTTTTCATTGATTAGGTTAGTCAGAATATTAAAAGCACAGGTTAGGCCAGTAAAGTCAGAGACGACTAGGATCCTTCTCATAGGCACACATCATTATGTAGAGCTGTTTTTGTGTTGTACCCAAGAAACTTGAGCATGAATTCCTTACCCACGTTTTCCAATAAATCTTCATAAAACTCAACATATTTGTCCACATTCTTTTGTAGTACTTGAAGATATTGATCATTGAGTTTTGCAAATGGAGGGCCAAGGGTAATTTCTCTTTGACCATAGTCCATTTTTCATGATTTTTATTAGTAGGATCAAAATGGAGTCGCCAAGGTGAATTAAAATGCCTTGATAGATGCTTGCTTCACCCTATAAGCATTAACTTTGAAGTTCACTGAGAATTAGGGCTTTGTTCTTCCAATAGAGTCATCAAGAATGATTGTCAATGATGTCATAAGGGAAATAAAGACACACATCTCGTGTCCTCGACAACGACACCAAAAATGTTACCGCTCAAACTAGCATGGGTCCTAGGAGGGGATCCTATAGGGAAACAACTAGGTCAAGGCCAATAATAAAGCGATAGCCCACTATCACCTCAGCTAAGGCTCCCTGCACTTTACAGACTTTCATCGATGGGAGGAGAGTCGGTATAAGGGGAATCACAATAATGTACGTGTCAATGAGAGGATAACGTTAAAATTTAAAAGTTCTATGTAGAAATTTAAAAATTCTTTGCAGAAACTTGAAAGTTCTATGCAGAGAATTGAATGTACTTGCAGAAAATTGAATGTACTTTGCAAAAAACTGAATGGAGCTGAATGTACTTTGTAGAAAGTTGAATGTACTTTGCAGAAAACTGAATGTACTATGTTGTTACAATTACTTAGAATGCAGATTTCTTCTTCACAACTTCTTCAGATCATATGAAGACAACCAAGCACAAATATGAGACACTGAGAGTTAGGTCCAATGACAAGGGAAAAACCCACAAGGGGAAAACCCAAATGATTCTTCTTCTATTAGATTTCTTCAATTGTTCAACAGAGTATAGAGAGAGAGAGAGAGAATGTGAATGAATAAAGTCACCAATGTTTGATCAACTTGCAGCTGAAGTGCTCTTGCTCTTTGCTGGAAAATCTCCTCCTCTTGATTAGATCTTGTCCTACACACTTGCTCCAACTCTTTCCTTGCTCTTACTCTTCACTTGCTCTCACACTTCTCTTACACACATTCAACTCTAGCTATCCTTCTTCACAATGAACATGTTACTCTCAACTCTCACTTGCTCTTGTTTAAATAGATGAGAAATGAGAGTTACAAAATGAATTCATTCCTTGAGCCAATAATAGGAGAATTGAATTCCATGAGGGAGGAGTTACTTGAAGAGAAGTGTAACTCAGCCTAGGAATAGAGAGAGAGGTACACTTGTCTTGAGGAGTTATAATTTGAATTAGGGAGAGAGAGTATTTGGTGAGAATTACAAATCGAATTGAATGAGGGAGTTACGAGTGGATTTAATGAGGAGGAGTCACACTTTTGTCATACGTTGATTTAGTGAGAGAGAGTTACATTCTCTTAAGTGTCGAGTTACTATTTTATTCCAAGATAGAGGTTCAATTTGCCAAGTAAGAGATTCTCAATTTAATTTACTTATTTCATGAGAGAATTCGATTTTATTAATCCATTAAAAGTGAATGACTTTAGACTATTTTATAAATAATAGTATCATAATAATAATAATACTGGTAAGGATAAAAATATTAATTCTTGACTTGTATAATCATGATTGATTTGATTTTAAGGTGGATTCCATATGTCGAGATCATCCTTGATCATTTAGACATGAATTTTCATTTTTGGAAAGCCACTTCCAAATTGAGATGTGACTTATATTTTTGGAAAGTCATATTAGAATTGTTAGAAATGAAATTATCTTGTAGGTGGTTCAAACAGAACTAAAAGATATGATTTCTTTTAGGAGAACTTCATCCCTGAGTTGTCAAATTTTAACACTCCCTCTCAGCTAGGGAGGAATTTCTTTCTGCATCAAAGATCTCCGCTTCCTCTGATCTTTTTCATTCATCTCAGTTCAACTTTGCTCGGTAACATCTGCAACAATGAAGTCGCAATTTAAAGAAGAATCATTCACTTGACACAAATTTGTAAAGGAAAGGACCATCACATGTCACATAAACAAGGACTGTACTCAACAAATTTTCATCTAAAAAAATAGGTGATAAAACACAAACATCACATAGATAGGACTCAAACAAGTCACACAGACACAAATGAAACAAGTGTCAGGTGGTAGAACACCTGCATCCTAGACAAGTCACACTGACAATTCTCACTACACCTATTGGTCAGATAGGTGGCTCTTCCCTCGTCCCAGACTGTGGGTCGGATTCATACTAAGGCCTGCTCTTGTGGCACACACTACACAAGAGGTCCCTCATCCTCAGGAGCTTTCCGGCATCATTCCCTAATCTAGTGAGCTCAATGTTCTCAATCAACTATGACCACCTCCCGGAAGGGTCACATCCATAAGTCCAAGCTGCTCTCTAAAAACCAAGAACTTCCCTTTCGGTAAAGGTTTGGTAAGAATGTCAGCTATCTGATCATTAGTGGAGATGTGATGGAGCCTCACTACTACTCTCTGTTGAATTTCCACGATCTTGGGTCTAGGATAGAATCTTAAAATCTTTGACACTACCAAACCAAGCTTTGAACATCTGGCAGGAAGCGCGCTCTCTCAGCTCCTCTCGGTTGTACCCTGTACCAGCCTGGTCCTTCAGCTCTCTATCTGTAGCTCTTACCACCATCAATGCTCCAAGTCCATCTGGCCATTGAACCTTGGCTGTCAATCTGCTCTCTAGTTGTGCCTTAGTCCATCAAGGCCACAACACACTGAGACTCTTGTCGATTTGTTCACAGCTCCACTTGTGAACAACTCTAAACTGTCCACTGCTGCTCCTCAGCTACTCAGGGACTTCAACCCACTATGGTCTTGCTGTGCTGCACTGATGAAGATCAACATAGGGTATGGATGGCTGCCAACTATCGCTTCAATATGTCCATCTCCCATAATGAACATGGGCTAGGAGGACTGCCCATCGTCTGTTGTAGAAGTCATTCTCCACACACAAGTCTTGGGCTCCACAAACTGCTCCTGGTTGATCAGACGCTTGAGCTCAACCACTGCCTCTCTCGCAACTACCTTTGCCCATCAAGGCGTTGCTCACTGGGCTCCCACTTGGACACTATCATGCTGTCCTCTAGCAAACCATACGTGCCAAATCTCATCCACACTTGGTCTTCTCTCATGCTGCTCTCCAACAATCCATGAGAGACCAAGTCCATGCTGTAGCATCTGCACCTAGTTAGGGCATCCCCACACCAAGAGACCCTTACACACAGCTGCCCACAAACTTCACCAATCTGCCCTTTGTTCTGCAATAGAGGAGCTATTGCACAAATCTGGGCACATCAATATGACCTTCACCTAGGACACCATCAACTCATCATCCAAGGGAACATATGCAACACTCTTTACTGCTGTCCACTTGCCCTCCAATTTGATGTGCCTGCTGTCACCTTGGCTGCTTGGTAGGCCTCGCAACAATCCACGTGGGCTTCTCCAAACAACTCCCAAGGCCTCCTACAAGCAGGCCAGCCACTGATCCATGCTCTGGTCTACAAATCAAGGACCCAACACCCCTCCAAAACACTGCTGTAATGGTGTTTTCTTCTGCCTTTGTAATAACACTGGTTAGGGCACATGTTGCAACCCTAACGCCACCTAACAGTCAGCAAACAAGCACTTTAAGGGCTGTGGCATACCTTATGAAGGCTCCTCCTTTTCTATGCTGCCTCTTTAGAGCATAGTCCACCCTTGACAGCCCTTACGTAGCCCTTGACTGTGTGATATGGCCTGCGGCCTAGCACAACAATCCTCCTGTAACACCGGCCCCTCCAAACAATGCCCAAACACCCTACGAACATTAGCGTATTGCTCACAAGGAGCTCGGCCTAACACCTTGCCTTCTCAACCCTCAAAACATCATGCTTGGATAGCCCAAAGACATTTTGCACCAACCTCCTCACTCAGGCCTCATAGCAGACTTCGGACCTACTCCTCCATGCTATCTAGGCCTCTCCTTCTTTCTACGACTAGGGCTAGATAGTCTCCTCTCTCCACTGAGTCCTTCTCTTAAGAAGATGTCATACAAAATGGATGAGTCTAAAACTCCCTCACCCTCTATTTATACACAAATGAGGGGCTTCTCAAATGTCATTCTAGGGGCTTCAATAACTAGTTAAGTCAACTTAACACCAAGCCGACCTTAACACGTGTGAAAACTCCATCACTAAACTTAAAAAATTCATAACTCAACAACATCTCGGAATTGGATGATTCTCGTTGCATTAGAATCGTCTCGCCGAGGGCTATCATCCTCATCCATCACATGTCGAAGACTCATCATGGTTTTGGCCCAAACATCTATGGGTGCAAAACCCTAGGCTTGGGTTCTAAGCCCTTAAGCCTACTTGTGGCGCTTTGACCTCCAACCCTCAAACACCAGGGCTTGGAGTACCTCCCAAGCTACACAAATCGACACTCCCTCTTAGCGAGGGAGGTAATTCCAAGACTAGGAAGTAACCATCATCATCTGACAATGACACTAGCCCGTCTGGCACCCATCACTGCAACATACCCTGTAGATGAATCCGATGATCTCGGTATTGCCTCTGCCTCATCACATCCAAACCTGAAGATCCCGAACCTTCATCGAGTTGCTCCCTCTGAGGCTAGATTCCCTCTGAGCCTACACGATCTCCACTGGCTCAGTCCTGCAAGCACTCATCCTCCTAGATCAAATACCACTCGAGCAAATCCCTCTAATCTCAGATATGCAACATCGCGATCCGATGAAGGTCCTAGCTTGCCAACCTGAAGTCCATCACATGAAGCCATCTCGATCAACCTGATCGTGTCCATGCCAAAGAAATCCTGGATCTGTCCCAACCATCCATGACAAGACATAGGAATACCACGACCTACAAACCGCCACACAAGATACTACAGTGCACCAGGTTCACCACCGATCCACCAGAACTACCAACCCATCTCCTCATGTAGTCTATTGAGACCACCTTTCCATGTCTTCAGCTGAACCCTTTGCTCCATGATCTAGACACCCACAACTCCCTTTGAGTTGCTTTGTTGTGCACTCTCTGATTCACTGTCCCTCAAAGTAGCTTAGATAGGCTTTGATACCATGTTGAATTTCCATGATCTCGGGTCTAGGATAGAATCTTAAAATCTCTGACGCTACCAAACCAAGAATCTCAACGATACTACTCTGCACAACGGAATATAAACAACAATAAATCACATGCACAAAATATAAACAACTTTTTACAGTTTTCAACCCAACTTCGTTATATTAAATAACATATAATACAATAGTCTAGGGCTCCCGTACCAGGGATAATGGCCCTCATACATCCATTAGTACAAGATACAAAATTGGGGCTTGGTGTTAGTCCATCGACAACCAATCTACCCTCAACAAGATACTTTGACCATCTGGCTGTAGTGCATTCTTTAAGCTCCTCTCGGTCGTACCCTGTACCTTCCCGGTCCTTCGGCTCCCGATCTGCAGCTCCTGCCTCTATCAATGCTCCAAGTCCATCTGACCACTGAACCTCAACTGTTAATCTACTCTCTAGTTGTGCCTTAGTCCATCAAGGCCACAACACATAGAGATTCCTGTTGAGTTGATCACAACTCCACTTGTGGATGACTCTCAACTGTTCACTGCTTCTCCTCAGCTACTCAAGGACTTCAACCCACCATGGTCTTGCTGTGCTGCACCGATGAAGACCAACATAGGGCACAGAGGGCTACCACCTATCATCGCAAGATGTCCATCTCCACAATGAACATGGGCTAGGAGGACTGCCCATCGTTTGCTGTAGAAGTCCTTCTCCACACATAAGTCTTAGGCTCCACAAATTGCTCCTGGTTGATCATACCCTTGAACTCAACAGCTGCCTCTCTTGTAACTACCTTTGTCCATCAAGGTGTTGCTCACCGGTTTCCAACTTGGACAATATCACGCTATCTTCCAGAAAACCATACGTGCCCAATCACATCCACACTTGGTCTTCTCTCACGCTACCCTCCAACAATGCACGAGAGACCAAGTCCACGCTGTAACATCTGCACCTAGTTAGGGCATCCCCACACCTAGGAGACTCTTACACATGACTACCCACAAACTTCACCAATCTACCCTTTGTTTTGCAATAGAGGAGCTATTGCACAAATCTGGGTACATCAATATGTCCTTCACCTAGGACACCATCAGCTCATCATCCAAGGGAACATCTGCAACACTCCTTGTTGCTGTCCTCTTGACTTCCAATCTGATGTGTCTGTTGTCACCTTGGTTGCTTGGTAGGCCTCCCAACAATCTACGTGGGCTCCTCCAAACAACTTCTAAGGCCTCCTACAAGCAGCCCATCCACTAATCCACGCTCTGGTCCACAAATCAAGGACCCGACACCCCTCCAAAACACTGTTGTAATGGTGTTTGCTTATGCGTTTGTGATAACCCTGGTTGGGGCATGTGCTGCAGCCCTAACTCCACCTAACAGTCAGCAAACAAGCCCTTTAAGGGTTGCAATATACCTTATGAAGGCTCCTCCTTTTCCATGTTGCCTCTTTAGAGCATAGTCCACCCTTGACAGCCCTTACACAACTCTTGACTGTGTGCTATGGCCTGTGGCCTAGCACAACAATCCTCCTGTAGCACCGACCCCTCAAAACAATGCCCAAACACCCTACGAACATCAACATCTTGCTCACAAGGAACTCGGCCTAACACCCTGCCTTCTCGGCCCTCAAAACAACATGCTCAAATAGCCCAAAGACATTTCACACTAACCTCCTCACTTGACCTCCATGGAAAACTTCAGACCTGCTCCTCCACTCTGTCCAGGTCTCTCCTTCTTGCTGCAGCTAGGGCTAGATAGTCTCCTCTCTCCATCGAGTCCTTCTCTTGAGAAGATGTTGCACAAAATGGATGAGTCTAAAGTGACTCCCTCACCCTCTATTTATACACAAATGAGGGGCTCCTCAAAACGTCATTCTAGGGGCTTCCATTGTTGATTTGGGGTAGCATTGGATGTGCTCTAGCCATGAAAACTGGTGGAGAGGCTAAAGTACATGAGATCTCCAAGGCCCAGAAATGGTTTGGGCAGAATCTAACTGGTTTGAGAGATCTTAAAATAATTAATATTTTTAATGGAGTTCCTAAGTCTAAACTTAGGAAAAATAAAATATTAATGGGTATTAATATAAAACTGGGTTAGAATGGTCCAAAAGTCATGGATCAAGCCAAATCTAATCTTAATCGTTGATTATAAGAGGAGGCTTGAGGGTCAGTTGGAGGATACACCAAGAGAGATCAAGAACTCGATTTTCTGGGGTAGGGTTTACTGAGGAAATTGAGTGAGTGATTTGAGTTGCAGCTGAGGGGCTGTGAATACGTAGCAGATATGCAGAGTTAGTACTGGGAGGATCAATGTAGAAGCCGGGAGAGATTGATGCAGAGGCAGCCAGGAGCTGCGTAGAGCTAGAAAGGGCTAGTGTGTGAGACGCAGAGGCTCCAGAGGCTGACTTAGAGCCCAAAGAGGCTGACGCTGGGCCAAAGAGGCTAACGCTGGGCCAGAGAGGTTGACGCAGAGCCTAGAGGCAACGCTGGGAGAATTTTGTGGGACAGATTGGGAGCTGGAGAGCCGGATAGGGTGGCACAGAGCAGCAGAAGCTGCATTGTTGTTGTGGGATTGTTCATTCGGTGATTTGGCTGGAATATTTGTCTCCGACTCAGAAGTACTACTGTCGAGGGCATTCTCTGTTGGGTGAGCCGTTTCTAGCACCCAGGTTGTATTCTAAAACTGCATAATAATAAAACCCTCTGAATAGCTGCACCGATTTTCCCGCATTGGGTTTTTCCGGGGACATTAATCCAAAAAAAACTGTCACTTGTGTGCTTGTTTACTTTTAGTTGATGATTTGTATGTGTTGATACTATACTTGTATTTATTTTCAGTATTTACATGGTAAATAACTTGTTAAGTAATTGAACAAGTAGGAAGAAATAAATCAGATAGTACAAGGAGAATTTCTAATGGGTTAAAGTTAGAAATTCCAACATCCATAACTAGTTAAGTTAACTTAACACCAAGTCGACTTTAACACATGTGAAAACTCCATCGCTAAACTTAAAAAAATCATAACTCCTCAACGACAACTCGAAATCGGATTAGAATTGTCTTGCCAAGGGTTATCATCGTCATCCATCACATGTTGAAGACTCGTCATAGTTTTGGCCCAAACATCTATGGGTGCAAAACCCCAGGTTTGGGTTCTAAGCCCTTAAGCCTACCTGTGGCACTTTGACCTCCAACCCTCAAACACTAGGGCTTGGAGTACCTCCTAAGCTACACAGATCAACACTCTCTGCGCCATATCCCTGATATAGTGATAGTTGATCTCAATATGCTTGGAATTGTTATGAAACACAGGATTTTCTGCAAGACGAATCCCGCTCTTCTTGTCACAATATATAACTGTTGTGTCTGGAACTTGCTCAAATAGTTCCCCAAAAAGCTTTCTAAGCCAAACTGCCTCACAGCTAGCCATGCTAGCAACAATATGCTGAGCTTCAGCTGTATTTAGTGCAACAGAGTTTTGCTTTCTACTCATCCAAGAGATCATGGCAGATCCCAAGCTAAAGCAACACCCAAAAGTGCTCTTTCTATCAGCAGAGTTACCCGCCTAATCAACATCAATATATCCATGTAGTCTTACCTTTTTAGTAGTATATTAATCCTAGAATTATAGTTCCATGCAAGTATTTGAGTACATGTTGTGCAGTAATCCAGTGGGCATGAAAGGGATCAATCATATGCTGACTTAAAATGTTTACAACAAAGCATATATCATGCCTAGTGTTACCCAAAAACATCAAAGCACCAATGAGCTATTAATACTTTGTGGGATTTGCTAGATAGGGTCCTACAACTTTTGTTAGTTTTTGGTAGCATCGCATGTGCTCTAGCCATGAAAATTGGTGAAATTCCACCTCGACTGTATTTTGTTAAAATAATTAATATTTTTAATGGGGTTCCTAAGTCTAAACTTAGGAAAATTAAAGTATTAATGGATATTAATCAAAATATGGATGAGAATGTTTTAGAAAGTGGATCAAGTCAAGTTTTAATCTTAGCCGTTGATTAGAGACTTAATCTCGGCCGTTGAAGTCTCAACGAGAAAAGTATAAGAAGGAGGCTTGGGGTTCATTTAGAAAGACACACACGGAGAGAACGAATTGATCTAGAGTTCGAAAATTCTGGGGCTTGGAAGCTAAGAAATTCGAACTAAGTGATCATTTTGCAGCAAAGAGGCGGAGAGCCACCAGTGGAGGCAACACAACACCTAGAGGGACTGACGCTAGGCCAGCCTGGGCCCATGCAGACTTGACACAGAGCAAGAAGGGCCAGCGCAGAGGGAAGCTGCCTTCATGCAGAAATCTGGAACTGTCAGAACAGCCGGGAGAGGTTGACGCAAAAGCTCCAAGAGGCAGAAGAGACAATGCAGAGTTGACGCAGAGTCTGTAAGGCTGATGCAGGGCCTACGCAGGGCCAGTGTAGAGATAGCCGGGGGTTTTCCAGTTCTGTTGCCGGATCAGCCGGAAATTGCCGGGTGAAGTGAGGTAATCTCACTCAGTTTTCCGCCATTATATTTCTCTATAACTGGATTGCCGGGAGGGCATCCAACATTGTAATCAGAACTACTGCTTAATAATATAAAACCCTTAGAGCTACTGCACCGATTTTCTCGCATTGGGTTTTTTCGGAGACTATTTGGTCCAAAAATAATGGTGTCTTATGTATCTTGTTCTTTGCTCAGTTTCTTGTTTCATGTAATCAAATTAAATTGGTGTAGGCTGCAGACGTAATTTACTTTAGTATTTTTTAGAAAATAACTTGATAATGTATATTAAAATCAAGTAGGAGAAGTAAATTCGGTTTTGCTGCAGTAGGGGTTCCTTGAGTGTAGAAATTTTCACAGCTTTGCCACATAATTTTTTAAAGTTCATTTCCATAGGAGTATGCATGGATTTACGTTCTACTATAACAAATTTTTTAAGAAGCTTAACAACAAATTTTCCTCGAGAAAGATAAATTTCACCAGGTCTTTGCTAGACCTTTAGTCCCAGAAAGTGATGCATCAAACCAAGGTCTTTCATTTCAAATTTAGAAGCTAACTCCCTCTTACATTGGAAGATAAGAGGTTCTCCTCTTGTCAAGAATAAATCATCAACATACAATACCAAAATCAAAAGTATATCTTGGACTGTCTTGAACTAGAGGTTTGGGTCTGCACTACTTTTTGTGAAACCAAGCTTTATCAGGTAACTATCAATGCGAGCATGCCAAGCTCTTGGAGCTTGCTTGAACCCATATAAGGATTTCTTCAGTCTGCATACATGAGTTTCCCTGTCATGCTCTTCAAAGCCTTGTGGTTGTTCCACAAATACCTCTTTGTTGAGGAAGCCATGCAAGAAAGCACTTTTCACGTCCATTTGGTGAAGAGTCCATCCCTGGCTAGTAGCTAAGGCAACAACAGATCGAATAATAGTATATCGAGCTACAGGTGCAAAAATCCCATCATAATCTATTCCCTCTTTCTGAGAGAATCCTCTAGCTACAAATCTAGCCTTATATTTTTTAATACTACCATCTGCACTATGTTTAATCTTAAACAACCATTTGGAAGTGACAATAGATTTAACTTGAGGTCTAGGAACCACTTCCCAGACATCATTTTGGATGATGGACTCGTATTCTTCAGTAATGGCATCTTTCCAGACTTGTTCATTTGTAGCTTCTTCAAAGGTGCATGGTTTTGCCTGAATGATACTGTTCATGGTAGCAACATATCCTTGAAATTGACTTGGCTTCTTACTTTCTCTGAATGTTCCTTTTGGGGTAGCATGTTGTTCAACATCTTGCAAGGTATATCGCAGCCATAGTGGTCTCTTTTTGGTAGGAGGATCATGTGGTGGAGGATCTAGAAGATCCATGGAACCTGTTGTATCTCTGAGATGATAATGGTCAGCTATCATGCCAGGGTATCTAAGATAATTGTTTTGGGAGTTTTGTTTTAATTTGGAGGACCAATGTATGAAACAGATATAAAACAGTGATGCCTAACCTTTTGAATAATATTAATATTAAAATAGAGGGCTGCTATTAAAATTCACATAGTGATATAGGTTGTATGTTGGTGAGCAGAAACAGAGAAATGATATGATTTTTACAATATTCAAATTGAACATCAAACAATCATAAGTATGAAAACCTTTAAACCATGTTCAAAAGATTTAACAGAATATGCTTAAGTCAAAAGATGCCTATGATTTAATAATTAAGAGGGAATTAATTAAACAGATAGTTAATATAATTCATTCTCTTTATAGATGATTACTTCAGAAGCTTATTGGAATAGATTGAAACTCAATTATTCCTAGCTAGTTATCTCTGTAAAACATAAGCGTATGAAGAAAAACACTGTGAATATAACTGGAAAAACTTACAGGAAAAATGAAACCATATGAACCAGAATTCAGAATCCTCAGCTTTGTATTAATGTTTCAGAAAAGTCAAGTACATTTAATGTCTAGAAATGCTTCTTCAAGGGTGCAACCCTTAATAACTCGTAAAAGAGAGTTATTTATACAATAATAGAAGTAAGAAAATATCTCAAACTGTTTTACAAAAATAGATGGTTAAAAAATCATAAATATAAACTGCTAGTTGATGTGGCACTATTTTGTTGTTGAGCTATTGATGATTGTTGCTGGAAATATTGAAAACAGTTGAAGCTATGCTGACTGTTCCTTTAAAAGCTGAACGCTGTTAGATCACCCTTCAGTCAAGTAAATCTGTCAATTCTTCCCAGTGTTTCTTTTCTGGGGCAGATATCTTAATTACTCTTTTGTAAATTTCATCCATCTTTGTATATTTAGTAAAAGTGAGTTTTACTAAAAATATGTGTTTGATTTCATTCAAAATAAAGAAAGTATTCCCGAGTGTATTTACTATAAGTGTTGGTGTTGCTGAATCTCTTATGTTTGAAACTGACGCTGCATGTTTGCCCACCTCTGTCAGCTTCTGAACTTAATCCTCAATTGGCATCAATTTGTCATTAATCACAAGCATGGAGGGTAAACCCTTGTTGGTCAAGGGTTCTATCCTGCTAAAAAACCTCTGAACTATTGACATTGCTGCACTTTTCCTGCAGCTAAAGGATGAGGTTTTTCTTGGTGATGATCTTCTTTACCTCCAATATAGATGCTGTTCTGTCACTTATGCCTAATTCCTCAAGCTCATAGCTGTCTTTGGAATTCAGGAACTTGATTATATTAGAAGCAATTTCTGGCATGTCTTCAAGCTGCTTAGTAATAGTTTCCACTGCTTCCTGAGCTTTCTCCAAGAGATCCTTCTGATCAAACACTAGCTTGATATAGGGCCAAATATCCTTGATTGATTCTTTAATTTCTTCCCACAAAATTTCCTTTGCTAAACCCAATTTGTTTCCAATGAAAGATTCCTTGAGTTCCCTTTGTAGTACTTCAATGTGATCTTTGACTCTGTTCAACTCATCTGCATGTGAACTGTCTGCTACTGACTTCATAAGTTGTAACTCCTTGAGTTCATCCTTCAGTTTCTTAATTTCTCCTGTCTGGATAGACAGGTTCTGTACAGCTTCAGCTCCTTCTGCTGTACTTGTAGTTGATGTTGTAGTTGAAGTAGAAACTTTGTTGGTGGGAATTGCAGTAAGGGGGACTATATCCATTGGAGTTTGAGCCTTTTAAATAACTTCCTCTTTTTCTTGACCAGTTTCTCCATTTGCTCTTCCATTTGTTTTATCTGCAGATTTTGCTCTATGATGAATTTGGGCTTGTAAGAAAGCCATCTGCATCTTTCCCTTCTCAGAGTCAAAGACTGAGAGAAGCCTAGCTTGAGAGCTGGAAGAATGCTTCCAGAATTGGGTATAAGTGTTCAGCTTCAATTCTTCATTCCTCCTTTTAATCTCACTGAAGACATGGAAAATGTCTTCCTCCTTATCCTTCGGAATGTCTCCACTAGTCTGAATTACGTGCTGTTCATGAGAAGTAGTAGAATGAGTTGGGGATTGTGTAGATTGTCCACTAGATTGTGTATAAAGCATAGAATCTCCAAGTCCATCTAATGCTATCTTCTGAGGTTCATTTGTTGCACCAACGATCACAAAGATCCCTTGGTCTCTTCTTTCTCTGCACTATTCTGAAGCCTTGGCTTGATGCTTCAGTTGTAGGAGAAGACTGTTCTTCCCTTCCTCTTTTTGCTGACTTTTCTTGTGCAAGTGGAGTTTGCACATTTGATGTAGAAACTGCCTGCTCTTCAGCGGTGTTCTCTGTCCATTCCAATTGATTCTTATATTGTTCTATTTCAGGCCTGGCTGTATGGTGATATGCAGTGAACTTGTTTTCTAGCCTGAGTTTAGAAACCACTCCCATTGGGTCTTAAGACCATGTGAAACTGAGACCAAACTTCATCTCCTTTAATAATTTGTCTGCTTCCTCTCCTGCTGCCCTTGTGTTACAGATGAATGGACCAACTTGGGCTTTCAGCTTGAATTGTGATTTCTTCTTTGCAGCCACAAAGTGCACTTCATCTGCATTTAACCTCTGTCTTATGTATTCCAGTGCAAAGATTCTGATAGGCAAGTACTTGGGCAGTTTGTAGGGTGGAAGCTCACAACCATAAACCCTGATCTCTGTATAGTTTTGGTAGCAATACCAATCCCCTGTTGCAGCTTGATCAACCAACTGTAATACTTTGACAATCTCCTCACTGATCCTCGGTACTGGAGTGCTGCTCGTAAGGCTGATAGCTGTATGAATAAACAGTTCTATGAACTGTTTATAAGTAAACTCTTCCTTCTCCTTCATTTCGATTGAAGTGCAAAATATCACTGATTGTTGTTTTCCTTCCTCATCTAGTTTTTGTAAAGCAAATGGGAATTTGTCTCCCTGAAAATATATAAAAGGGTATACAAGTACTGAAGCATACTTGAATACTTCTTCAATATTAAACTTGACAAATTGCTCATGTATTGCTTCAGCTAGGAACTGACTGAAATCATAAATAATAGTGGGTTTAGAATCAACAGAAAAGATGGACAAGAAACCAAGGATGGCTTCATTAACATTTTGATCAGAGTTGTAACCAAGCAAATAGGACAAAATAGAGGTGATTTGCTTGGTTCTATCAGGGAAGATGGATGAATCATAAGGAGGGTTTCGTTTAGGGAGAGGGCTATCAACAGTTAGAAAAAGTTCAAGGGTCTAGAATCTTTTACTAAAGTCTAGTTTTTGATAGGCTTCTATAAGGTTCTCATGGGAGAAAGGATGAGTTGGTGTAGTAGAAGGGGCCTGCAACATTTTCTCAATGGACTCATAATTGATTAAACAAAGGTTCTCTTGTGGGTGAAATAATTGCTCTCTGACTAGGATCATAAGATTCATGGCATTTCCTCACAAATTCAGGTGCTCTGTGTATTTGAGGAAAAATATAGTGAGGGAGTTGGGAGTCCCAGAGCCCTATCTCATCTGTCTGATCAATCAGTTGATCTTCCATCCAACAATAGATTTCATATAAATCAAACTGAGAAGAAGTCTCAACGATTTTACAATCTTTGTCGACCAATGGGGTATGATGGAAGTCGACCTGTGGATGAATAAGGGGATTCGGGACTTTTGCAATTTCTTTTCCCTTAGGAGGCATTTTGTCAAACGAATTGCAGACTGAGAATAATGGAAATATGCCTGAAACAGAGTGATCACAGTCAAAACAGTATAACTATAGAAGAAGCAAGTGGACCTGGATGTCAGTTTCCTGAATAGGAAAAATAATTGTTTAATGTCGGACAATGGTTGAGTTGTAGGGAAGAAACCTTCAATGACCAGTTTGGTTACAGAAATGCACTGTGTAATTGTTTTCGTGAATTAACAACGTTTATAATGGAAAAATTGGAGCGGGGGTGGCACTTAACGGTTAAATTTTGCATTAATTATCCAACAAGATTAATTAACAAGTCTTTGAATCATAAATTCGCGGGAGCGGAACTGAATAGATAACGGTTAGGCGACAGTTGATTGGACGGTAGACATGAGATGGAGTGTGACGTGGAGCGGCGGTAAATGATTGCTTATATACCGTGTTCGGGACTAGGGTGAGGCGGTAAGTAGTTTCGAGATTTTAAGTCCCGAAACACTAAAACGTGGAAAAGGTTGTTTATGATGGCGGTTTAGGACTCTGCCCATTTCGGACCCCCCCCTGTTGCCGATAAAATTAGGATGGTGAATGAGTGCCGATGAGGGATGTGGTCCATCAGATCTTGTGCGAGTATGCGGGATGAAAGGTAAGGTGGGGGGTGTTTAACATGAGAGGCAGAAGTGATGGTGGGGTCACGACTTTGAGGGCGGATGTGACAACTGCGGGTTATGGTGAATAAATGAATAAATTGAGACACTTATGAAATAACATGGATGCTTACGGTTAATTAAAACCTATTAATGAATGCATAGCTTTCCAATGTTACAACTTAGGATAAAATCAATTTGATGCTCCAATTACATTTCAGATGTCTACATACCATTTTACTCCTAATATTTTCATTTATTTATCCGAGTGCATTTAAGCAAGCAATTCAATATTTCCTTATTATGACTAATCTACCTCTATTCCTTATTTCTTCCATTAGCCCAGATTAAACTGTCGAGCCAATTTTATTTTCTACCTATTTACAATCAAATTTAAATCAAATCCAATCATGATTACTTTGTATAATTGGATCAAATAAACTAGTGTGGCATCTAAACAAACTGCACACAACTATTATTTGCAAAACTAAACTAGACTAAGAGTAGTGGCATTTAGATTTGCAACACTTTCAGAGGTAAATGTTTTTTGCTTTTCTTTCTAACCTAACATTTTGTTTTTGCCTTCATTTTTTAGAGCATCTATTCTAACATTTTATTTGATATGGACTTGTTTATTAAAAATCCCTAACATTTTTTAAATCAATATTCTTTTTGTCCATATCCTAACTTAACATTTTTTTGAAATATATTTTCATTTTTTGATTAATTGATTCTAACTTACCAAAACCCAAAAAATGCTACAACATTGGCTCCAACTAGGGATTGCTTTCTCCTGTAAAATGCAGAGAACCTGCAGATCCATGTTCCTTCTTCTCGGCCTATGGATTCTTTGCTGTAAGAAATCACGTTGACATCTTGAAAAGTAAAACAAACCAAAGTTTTTACAGTGATAGTAATGAAATCTACTTCAACTTGTCAGTACTGAATGTAATGCTTGAGGAACCTTCCATTAACATGATAAGTGGAATATAGTACCTCAAGATTTTGTAGCACAAAAGTGTTGTTTCCCTTTACTTTAGCAACAGTTAAAGGTCCAAACCACAGGTTATCAAACGTGCCATGTTTTCCCTTATCTTCTCTTTTGGTATCCCGTCTAAGAACTAGATCACCTTCTTTGAAGTCCCTTTCCTGGGTCTTCTATCAAACAGGCTCTTCATCTTATTCTGATAATTTATATTGAACTTCATCTCTGTTTTCATTTAGTTCAATACTCTGATTTATTCTTCTTGAAAAATCATCAGGTTCATCTGTTGAATCCTGGGGAATTTTAAAACATGGCCAAATTGGTAGGGAAAACTACATCTTTCCCATAGACTTAACCGAAAAGGGGATTTTTTAGTAGATCTTTTTGGAGTAATCCTGTTTGCCCATACTACATAAATTAGGTGAGAATCCTATCTCTTTTTATGATTTGCCAAAGTCTTTTTGATTACCTTCACCAGACGTTTATTTGAGGATTTTGCAAGGCCATTACCTTGAGGGTAATATGGAGTTGAATGATGTAATAGAATCTGATATTTCTGGCAAAACTCAAGCATCTTGACACTGGAAAATGCTGTTGCATTATCAATAAAAATTTGAGTTGGGCAACCAAATCTAGATAAGATGCTTACTTCAATGAATTTGATTACTACTGAATCGGTAGCATTTCTTACTGGGATTGCTTCCACCCATTTAGGGAAGTACTCTGTTGCAGTGAGGATCCATGTATGCTGATTACTTGAAGTAGGATGAATCTCTCCAATAAAATCTAATCCCCATTGGAGAAAAGGTGTTGAAACTGTAGTTGGGATCAGTGAAAGTGCTGCTAATTTTTGCTTTCCAGCAAACATTTGACAGGGCACACAACTTCTGACCTTTGCTCCTACCTGTAAGAATAGTGTGGGCCTATAAAATTCTGCCCTTAATATCTTATATGCTGTTGCTCTCCAAGCATAATGTCCTCCACAAAATCCTGTGTGAAACTGGTCAATGATTCCTTCAGTGTCTGATTCTGTTAAACACAATAGCAAAATATCAAGTGGGTCTTTCCAGTATAGATTTGCATTTATGATACAGTACTTGACTGCTTTCAATTATTTGAGAGTTTTACACTGACTTTTGGAGAATGATACTGGACATTCAAAATGGATCAAGAAATTTACAATGTCTTGATACCAATTTGATAACAGAAATTTGTCATCAATGTGTATGGGGCTGATTTGATCTGAAGGTAAAGGTTCTTGTGGATTCTTTTCTTCAGGATGAAACGAAGGTTCTCGTGGATTATTCTCATTCAAATTTTGGGAAGGTTCTTGTGGATTCTCCCCTTTTGCAAGAACAAAAGGTTCTTGTGTATTCTTCTTATCTGAACTTTGAGAAGGTTTTTGTGGATTCTTCCTTTGTATTTCCAAAACAGGATTGATTTCGAGCACCTTACAATTGGATTAAGCTAGAAGCTTAGCTAATCCTTGACCCTTTACTAACTTTGTGGTTTTGATAGTCAGATCAAACTCCAGAATTTGAGTGATCCATCTACCTCTCTTCCCATCAAATTCACAGCACTGTTACGAACATAAGCAGTAATGGGTCAATGTAGGACATACATTCTGAATGATTTCATGGCTTGAATAAGGGCATAGGCTTGCTTCTCAATTATGTCATACTTAAGCTCAACATCTCTCATAACCTTACTGAAAAAGGCTATGGGTTGGTCATAGGAATCTTCATTCTTTTGTAATAAAACATCACCAAAGGTTGTTTCTGAGGCAAAGGAAAAGATACTGAATGGTTTGGTATAATCAGGGTTTATTTTGATTATGGAATTATTATCAAGCCGACCTACAACTTATGTAGGCTCAGAAGCCCAACAGTGGCATCTATTCAAACACCAACGTTTGTATAAATACAGGAGGACTTTTCCTCATTTTGGACTCACTCATCTCATCACATCTCTCTCTCTACTGCGCAAAAAAGAGTCTCTTCTCTACTGCGCAGAAAACGGTCTCTCTCTCACACATGTGAAGCCAGAAGCTGTTGAACCTGAAGCTGCAACTGCAGATCCAAAGTTTGACCTGCGTGGACTAGAATGTCTCCTCATCTGAACTGCGTTGTAGGTTCATTTGAACCTCCTCTGGAAGCCGAAAATTTTGGTGGTGGAATCAAGTCAATCCGACGGACAGTTTTCAAGATATTGGCTGCCCTAGTTTGAAGGAAGCTGCCGAAACTGAAGCTGCAACTGTAGAAGTAAAGTTTGACCTGCGTGGACTAGAAGATCTCCTCATCTGAACTACGCTGTAGGTTCATCTGAACCTCCTCTGAAAGCCGCAACTTTTGGTAGTGGAATCAAGTCAATCTGACGAACGTTTACAAGATATCGACTGCCCTAGTTTGAAGGACGCTGCTGAAACTGAAGCTGCAACTGCAGAAGTAAAGTTTGACCTGTGTGGACTAGAAGATCTCCTCATCTGAACTGTACTGTAGGTTCATCTGAACCTTTTCTGGAAGCCGCAACTTTTGGTGGTGGAATCAAGTCGATCCAACGGTCAGTTTGTGAGATATCGTTTGCCTTAGTTTGATGATGAAGCTGCTAATGCTGATGTTGCTGATCTAGGGTTTGCTGCTGCTGATATAAATCAGATTTATTGTACTATTTCTCTCTGTTGAATTATTGAAGAATATAGAAGATTTGATCAAAGGGTTTCCCCACACATTGTGGGGTTTGTCCCTGGCTAGCCGCCACATCTTGTGTCTCTTGTCTTGGCTTGTTTTTTGTCGATCGTTTAATGTTCTATCTGCATTTTACTTTATGAACATGTGATTGCTAATTTGTGGAATATAATAAGAAAAGAAGTAAACTGTTATAAGCATAGAACATACCATAACTTAACACTAGATTCCCCTTACTTGATTTGAAAACATATTTCTTTTTATTACCTTTCTTTCTCTTGTCATATGCTGAAAATGCAGTAGGTTCCCCTTCATGATGTGGAATTCTCCCTCTAGAGATCATTCTAGTCTTCTCTTGGATACATTTTTCCAAGAGCTTATCAAATGTGGGAATAGTGTTGAATCTTGATGTTGCTGATTGTGGTGATAAAAGTCCGCCAAACATGAGAAAGGTTTCAAAGCGCAATCAACACCATTCATTGTCGGTACAACTTCACCAACTGTTGACTGTTGATTCCTGATTTTAGTCATTCTCAGGAAATATGCCTGAACGGTCTCTTCTCTATTCATCTTGATGTCCTTCAACTGATTCTTCAAAGCAATAATATGGTTCAAGTTACTAATTGCAAACATGCCAATTAAATTGTCTTACATTTATTTATTTTTTTTCAAAGTAGAAACATAAGTAATGAGATGGTCACTAAGAGAATAAGGGAAATTTCTTCTAGCTTTGATTTCACCCTTTTTATATTTGGATTTGACAGCAACACTTGCATTCTCTGGTGGATTAGCTTTTGTGTCTTCAACATACTCCAAAACTTTGTGTTCTTCAAGAGTTATATCTACCCATGCTTTCCATGGACCAAAGTTTGAAGCATCATTCAACTTATCATCTATCTTGAAGTAGGACTAAGCTATCTCAATCATAAAACTTTGGCAGCAAGTGGAGTCTCCTTAGGTGATCTCTGATTTCCCTGAACTTGTCTTCACCAAGGCTCTGATACCAAGTTAAAATTTGAAAGTTATATGTAGAAATTTAAAAATTCTTTGCAGAAACTTCAAAGTTCTATGCAGAAAACTGAATGTATTTGCAGAAAATTGAATGTATTTTGTAGAAAGTTGAATGGAACTGAATTATTTAGAATGCAGATTTCTTCTTCACAACTTTTCAGAACAACAATTGTAGATAAAACATAAACTTAAGGATCATATGAAGACAGTGAAGCACAAATATAAGACACTGAGAGTTAGGTCTAATGACCAAGGAAAAACCCAAAAGGGGAAAACCCAAATGATTATTTTTCTATTAGATTTCTTCAATTGTTCAGCAGGGTACAGGGAGAGAAAGAATGAGAATGAATAAAGTCACCAATGTTTGATCAACTTGCAATTGAAGTGCTTTTGCTCTTTGTTGTAAAATTTCCTCCTCTTGATTAGATCTTGTCCTACACATTTGCTCCAACTCTTCCTTTGCTCTTACTTTTCACTTGCTCTCTCACTTCTCTTGCACACACTCAACTCTAGCTCTTTTTCTCCACAATGAATATGTTACTCTCAACTCTCACTTGCTCTTGTTTAAATAGACTAGAAATGAGAGTTACAAAATTAACTCATTCCTTGAGCCAATAAAAGGAGAATTGAATTCCATGAGGGAGGAGTTACTTGAGGAGAAGTGTAACTCATCCTAAGAATATAGAGAGAGGTACACTTGTCTTGAGGAGTTACAATTCGAATTAGGGAGAGAGAGTATTTGGTGAGAGTTACAAATTGAATTGAATGAAGGAGTTACAAGTGCATTTAATGAGGAGGAGTTACACTTTTGTCATACATTGATTTAGTGAGAGAGAGTTACATTCTCTTAAGTGTGGAGTTACTATTTTATTCCAAGATATAGGTTCAATTTGCCAAGTAAGAGATTTTCAATTTAATTTACTTATTTCATGAGAAGATTCGTTTTTATTAAACCATTAAAGGTGAATGACTTTAGACTATTTTATAAATTATAATATAATAATAATAATAATAATAATACAAGTAAGGATAAAAATATTAATTCTTGACTTGTATAATCATGATTGATTTGATTTTAAAGTGGATTTGAAAGTCACTTCCAAATTGAGATGTGACTTACTATTTTTGGAAAGTCATATTAGAACTGTTAGAAATGAAATTTTATTATAGTGGTTCAAACGGAACTAAAAGAGATGATTTCTTCTAGGAAAAATTCATCCCTGAGCTGTTAAATTTTAACTGCTAAAGGGTGATTCCCAAGGCCTATTCGAAGAGAGACTCAATTGTGTGGCTTTCTTGCTTGGAAAGCAAGGTGATCATTAGAGGAAATTTCAGCCTAAAAGTGGCCTCTTAAGGAAAAATAGTAAATTAATAGTTAAAATAATAAAATAAGAGTTATGAATTTTGGTGGGAAAATAAAACTATTTTTTTTTTAATTGTATTTTTGGCTTATCTCCTTATAAGGTTACTCAAATTTCAAGTATAAACACTCATTGGATGTGGAATTAAATTTCGCATCTAACGAGTACTCATCATACATACTTTTGAGAACACCCACATTGATAAAAATTGAAGATACATTAAAAAAACATGTTAAACATGTTTTTTTAATGTATCTTCATTTTTTTGTTAATGTGGGTCTTCTCAAAAGTATGCATGATGGGTACTAGTTGGATGCGGAATTTAATTCCGCTTCTAACAAGTGTCTACACTTGAAATTTGAGTAAACTTGTAAGGAGATGAGCAAAAAATACAATTAAAAAAATAATTTTTCCTCTTTTCCTTCCAAAATATTTACATGTATCTCTTTTTAAATTTAAAAGATTTTGATTGGTTTAGATATTATGACATGGAAATTATGTGAAAAATTTCATTGGCACTTTAGGCTAAAATTTCCTCTAATGAGGCTCTTTAGGAAGGGCTTAAGAGCATTCTTGAGGCTAGGGTTTGGGAATGTATCTTGTAAAGATGATTCTTAGGCCAAGAAATTCTTATGGAGACTTGGTCTTCATGTGATCTCTATGGAGTTGAAGTTGTAAAGTTGTGGGACTGCATAGGACCAAGTTGACTCAAAATTAGGTCAATGAAGTGCAATTGATAAACCTAGGAGGGGCTTGACCTAATTAGGGAAGGGAAGAGGATCAAAGGATAAATTTACTTTTGAGATTTAGATGTAATGATCTTAGTGAGGTCACTAACCCAAAATCAACTTAGGGCAAAAAATGGTCTTGTTGCTAGGTCTTGCTATATCTGGGGATTCCACCGTCAGAATTGCTTGAATTTTAGAAGACCTCTTGAGAAAACTACAATGCAATAGCAGACCAATTTTCAAGGGTATTGGATAGCTACAAATGATTTTGAGTGATGCCCTAGGAGACCTTTTGGGGTTAGGCCTAGAATTGGAAGAAACGAAGAAAATAAATGTTATTTTGACCACCAAAGGGATACGAGGATCAATGCCTTATTGCTTGGGCTTAATGGATTCAAGATACACATAGATCATGAAATTTTGTGAGCTAAGAAGCCCTAATTGATCTTTGCTAGCCTCTCCAAGGGTAACAACTGGATCAATAGAGATTCAGGCTTCAAATTTGCAAAGGAGACAAAGTTTCAAGGGCTTTAACCTAAGAGGTGCCTCTAGGAACGTTCGCCCAATCCCTCAAAGGTCAACACATGCATTTAATCACTTATTCAAGGTCGCAAAAGAATTTCGCATTACATTTGACCCATACAAGAATAAAGATAAAAAAATACATGCAGTTAACCAGTAAGATAACAAAAATAACATCAAAATTTAGACTCACATGAGAAAGAGAGTATATCCATTTATCAACTTCGTATTAGAGAAGCTCCAAAGACAATAGTGAAATCCAAAAATCATAGTGCATCAAGAAAGGCTCCAAAAATTCATCCCAACAAAATGTGCGAAAATCTCATAAGAGATACTAATCGAATCCAAGTGATGATGATTAGAATGAATCACCTCACTTCTATTTATACAATCACTAATGAGTTCTATTTGCCTAATTAGGCCTATTTGAGCCCCAAATAATAAAATAATATGCAAAAATAACATTATTTGGTGACAAGCCGACCAAGATAGCTCAATAACATAATAATAAGCCTTTCAAGAGGGTCGAATGATCAATAAAGTGAGTCATTGGGCCTTTGAGGAGGCCTAATGAAGTCCAAAATGTGCCTTGATGTGAGAATGTACCTCAAACATAATGGACAAGGCGTTGGCCCCTTGTTTCCAAGCAAATCCCTGTGGTGCCCCCAAGTGGCTGTGAGGGGCACAAGCACATCCTCATGGGTCTCCAAGTGGATCGAAAATGCATGTGAACCATATGTAAGGGCTAGGATGATGTCATAAGCCCTCTGTGGTGCTCATTTAGTCCTCGGACCATCTGCCAAGTTTAGCATGAAAGTGTGGAGCAGGCTAGGCATGGTGAACCAGGTGCATCATCCTCATCCAAAAAGGTGGAACACAAGCAATGAATGAGTGGTGTTGGGAATCCATGAAGTACTCTTTGCTATGGTGGATGCCCATGGCTCTCAACACTCATCTTACCAGGACCCTGTATAGTGATACCAAGCCCCAAATAGAGACCCACCTGCAATCTTGCATAAGATCCAATGCGTCCCCTTGCCCTCCAATACAACAAATCATTAGAATAATCAAGTAAAAGAGCTTACAAGTCATGGAATCAATGGGGCACTTCATGGTGGCATGCCCTTCCATAACGGACTTTGGCATGTACACGTGCCTCCAAGCTTAATAAGGGGTTAACCAAGGACCCTATTAGGTGGTTTCATCCTTAAAAGGGGGTAACATGTCCATGTAACATCCCTCAAGTGGTAGGTGGCAAATAATAAAGTAATGGAACAGAGTGGGGATCGGGGCAATCATCCAGACCACATGTTATGGTACAAGCGTAGCTATAATAAGGGAAGCCCACACTTGGGTATATGAATGTAAGAGGGAGAAAATCTTGGTACATGAGTTACCCCGACCTTTATTTTTCCACCCTTCTTCATATACCTTTTGCCTTTGATTGATTTCTCCTCATAACTGCTTGGGGCTCTAAGGGATGAGAGCATGATGTGTAGTATATAGCAGTGGATATCCCCTTAAGGTGGGGATGCTCATTGCCCACTAGGGGTTAGGACAATCATGGGTTCCTTAGTGATGGATGGGGCTCATCTAGGGCCCATAGGAACTAGGGTTATGGCCATGGATAAAGGGTAGAACTCATGTTTGGCTTTTGCTCCGTGCTAAATTTGTATGTCCCAACCATCTTTTGCATTTTGTGGTACATTTCCTGTTGAGAGTGGCCAAATTATGGGGCTCTAAGGGATGAGAGCATGATGTGTAGTATATAGCAGTGGATATCCCCTTAAGGTGGGGATGCTCATTGCCCACTAGGGGTTAGGACAATCATGGGTTCCTTAGTGATGGATGGGGCTCATCTAGGGCCCATAGGAACTAGGGTTATGGCCATGGATAAAGGGTGGAACTCATGTTTGGCTTTTGCTCCGTGCTAAATTTGTATGTCCCAACCATCTTTTGCATTTTGTGGTACATTTCCTGTTGAGAGTGGCCAAATTATGCTTTTTCTTTTCTTTTTAGTTGCATCAAGCTCTGGGGCATCATTTCAGGCCCTACCCCAAGTGCGGTCAAGGGGAGGGGGAGGTTGACCCTATGTGGACCTAGTGGACCCAGATGGGAAAATAGATAAATAGGGCTAAAATGAGTGGAAGGGGGTGATGTATGTGGTGTTGAGACCACACAACCAAAATTGGGATTTTCCAGGTAGTGCCAACCCTAAAGCTAATGGCCAGTAAAGGAGACCCCACGAGACTAGGATGCAAGGCTAACCACAAAATCGTGCAATGGAGACAAGAGTACAAACCTAGCCCACTCTTTCCACCAAATCCCCCTACCAGTCCATGCCTAAAAGTGCCCATGACAAGTAAGGAAAATTGCTTAACTATACTAATGAAAAACCATGCCTTCAAGGTTGGGATGCCCACCTACAAACATATGATGAGGGACCACATTGCTGGCTCAAGTGGCAGAGGTAATGGCACATCGAGCTATTTGGTGGTTGCAAGGTGTCGGCTGCTGGATGAGGACCATCTAGGAGAATTTTTTTTTTCTCCTATATACACTACCCACAGGTGGCGGGTAACAAGTCCCAAGTGGGAGAGCGTAGATCCAAGTGGAGGGTAAATTTGGCTCCAAGTGTGAGTGAGTGGGCTTGGGGGAGGAGTGAACTCATACTCACTCCCACTCAACTCGCACCTCTTTAGTGCAACTCAAATCTGACTCAACTCGTGAGCATCAATGAGAGCCAATTCATCTTTCAATTCGTGGTCCTAGTGGGAGCCAACATGACCATCCCAAGTCGGCCTCTTAATTCATCACTTGACTTGTAGCTTAAATCCTTCTTGAGTGCTTACTCACTTAAGTGATTGAGGGCATCAGTTCACTATAAACATGTTTTTGACATGTTCCCAATTATTTAATATTCTAATTTGTGTCTTTTTCCTCACTTATGAAATTAATATTTTCCACCCAATAGTGGGTACTAAGGTAATGTTGGTACTTTGAGCATAAAAAATGAGTACCTACATGCCATACAAAACTTCCTAGTACCGCTTTTTTATTTGTTACATAAATTTTAATTAAAAATTCTCATTCTACTTGTAATTAGTAATTATTAAAAAATCCTATTAAAACCTAATCTAATTTCACGAGAGTGAAGATAATGCCTAGCATGGTAATATACATTGACTCTAGACTTAGAAAACACACTCAAGGCCTAATTATTAAGTCGCGCTCCAACTTTGGAGGATGTGAGTGAAAAAGATCGATTAATTATTTATCGCTAAAAAGCAAAATAATTAATTAAGTGGAAAGAAAACACTCTAGAGTGACTTCCTTCATGACCAGGTCCCAAGGGTCTAAGTCTTTTCCATAAGTTCATCATGCTACTGACATTTTTTACAATTCCCCCATAGGGTATGGGATTTGCATAGAGAAAGAAGAGAGAAGAAGAAAGGGCAAAATTGCCATGCATGGCTTCTGGACTTGAAAATCTGATAGGTGCCTTGTCCAAATTTGATGTTCTTTCTCTTTTATTTGCTAGGTACATCTGGCAAGTAACAAGAGGCTTTCTTGTATTGATGAAGTGATGCTTGAATGAATGGTATAAGTTTATTGTTATTTTCTTCCATTTTGCTATAATTATTGGATTAATATTTTATTGAGCCTTCTTAATAAATTGCTATATCTATCATGAACTCTAATTCTTTCATATGCAAAATTTATCATCAAGTATCTATTAAGGAAACTAGATTGTATTCCTTGATCTTAAATCTCCTATTAGTGAAAGTTGCTATGATTTGGTGGAGAACTAGTTTTCTCTCTCTCCTTCTCCATCCGAAGTCTTCTATGTTTGACTTTGTTCTTTTGACTGCATATACCTAATTGATTGAAGGCACTAGTCTATGTGTGTCAATCATAATAAATTTATTTTCTATTTCTTATTTTATGGTAAACTAAGGTTAGGGTTCAACGAAATTGATATTTAGCAGCTTAAATTAACCTATATGTTATTGTCCTAGAATAAGTCACGCATCTATTAATTTTAAAAGGCAAAAGTTATTATTTCATGCATTTTTTGTTGGAAAATGTAACTATGTTTGGTCTTCAATAATTTACTTAAGTCATCATGTAATGTACTTGTCAAAAGAATAAAGAAAAGAATTATTATTATTATTATTGTGACTTATTAAAGCATGAGTTTCATGCTTGGATCACCATGTTTTAGGTCAAAGTCTCCATTGTGGACTTCTAGGATTTATTCTGAGTCTATAGAATTATTGTACTTTTAAAGAGACGTTTCTAGGGCTTTTGAAACATGCAAAAGTGTTAAGTATTGAGTCAAATATGAATTATGTGACCTCCACATCATGTTGGCCTATGGGAACATCGAGTCAGCCTAAGGACCCTATTCGACCCCACAAGAAGCCTATAAAAGGAAGCAGATCAAATTCATTTGGAGCATCATTCTTTCATCAAGTTCGAATTCTCTTGTGGCTGGGCAGAAGTGTGAAGTTCTCTTGTAGCTGGGAAAAGGTGCGAAGTCTGTTGCCGGGAAGCTGAAGTGAATGCGAGTTTGGGGAAGTCTATGGAGGAAGGAAAATCAAAATTTTGGCGCCTCTCTCTTTGTGTTTCGTGTTCTAGATTGGGAGAACGAAGTCTCCTAAGTTTCGTTGTTGTCGGAAGTTGCTAGTTGCCGTAAGCTGTTGCCCTAGTCAAAGCTGTTGGAAAGAGGTTGAAATTCTGGGAGGCTTACTTGGTGTTGAGTGAAGGTCTGGTCAAGGTCTAGGGTGAAGAGTCTCAAAGAATACTATTAGAAGGTCAAATATGAATTTTTGACCTCCACACCATGTCGGCCTACGGGAACATCAAGTCAGCCTAAGGACCCTATTCGACCCCACAAGAAGCCTATAAAAGGAAGCACATCAAATTCATTTAGAGCATCATTCTTTCATCAAGTTCGAATTCTCTTGTGGTTGGGCAAAAGTGTGAAGTTCTCTTGTAGCTGGGAAAATATGCGAAGTCTATTGCCGCGAAGCTGAAGTGAATGCGAGTTTGGGGAAGTCTAAGGAGGAAGGAAAATCAAAATTTTGGTGCCTCTCTTTGTGTTTCGTGTTCTAGATTGGGAGAACAAAGTCTCCTAAGTTTTGTTGTTGTCGAAAGCTGCTAGTTGCCTTAAGCTGTTGCCCTAGTCAAAGCTGTTGGAAAGAAGTTGAAATTCTGGGAGGCTTACTTGGTGTGGAGTGAAGGTCTGGTCAAGGTCTAGGGTGAAGAGTCTCAAAGAATACTATTGGAAGGAAGAATTATCTTGACTGGGTTTTCCCCTCGAGGGGGGTTTTGCCTTGGCATGTGCCTACATCTTGTGTCTGTTGTTTTATGTGTTGCTGCTTTTGGTAATTGCTTGATGAACTAAAGAAAGAAGATATAAAGAATCATAATAATAAGAAACATCACAAGTAATTATCAAGATCAAGAAAATCTTTATTGCCTTTTTGATTTTCCAACATGGTATCGGAGCTTTGATGAAGAAGGAAGATAAATGTAGTCTCAAGCACTTGATTCATTCATATATACTATCTCAAGGAAGGAGTCTATTATATTCAAGGAAGATGTCTAACTCAATCAAGGGTGAGAACAAACTTGAAGGAGCATCTAACTTCAGATCCTGCAAAAGGAGGATTGACCTAATCCTCGAGAAGAACAAGGTGTTGGATTTGGTAAAAGGAAATGTAAAGAAGCCTACAAAAGAAGCCAGTGATGTCGACAAAGCAAAGTTCAGGGATTTAGAATTAGTGGCTATGACTCTAATGGTAGAAGGGATAAAAGACAATCTTATCCCATTCATAGCTAACATCGATCATGCTCAAGAGATGGATGAAGCCTTGTCAACGCTGTTCACTATTAAGAACATTGGTCAAGTAGCAAGTTTGAAGAATGAGCTGAGGACTACGAAGATGACTAAAGAAGACATTGTGGCAACCTTTTTGTGAAGATAAGTATTTCATGTCTTTTCAGTTTTGGGTTCATGTACTCATTCAATTTTTGATTATATTGAGTACTAATCAGCTTTCTCCCTCTATTGTCTTGATTAGGGAAAACATTTGCAAGGAGGAGGATCTCTCAAGACAAAGTTAGTCAAGAAACAAAGGTATGCTTTAAATACAGTGATTGAAAGGATTATTCATTTGATGATCTATTACTAACTTTGGTATGACTAGCTGTATTGAATCTTAGTGATTCTTGTTT
Source organism: Pinus taeda (assembly GCA_000404065.3). NCBI lineage: Eukaryota > Viridiplantae > Streptophyta > Pinopsida > Pinales > Pinaceae > Pinus > Pinus taeda. The sequence continues at coordinate 94,360 of APFE030854704.1, read as the reverse complement.
GGGTGATCCATCTCTTGATAAATCTAGCCACCCCACTCTTAACTGTTTTGGTAGAACCCTAGACAGGTTTTGGAAAACCCTAATCAAAGGGTATGCTAATGCGAATATCTGAAACCCTAAGCTGCTTAGGGATGTTGTGAAATGCTAGTTGAAGTTTTATTGATGATGTCTTGTTTGGGATTTTGTTATGATCGAGAAATCCTAACTTGTTAGGGTCGAGTGATCGGGAAATCCTAGAACCTTTGAAGTTTTGGTAACAAGGTTTTCTATGTTTCTACATTGGAAACCTAGCTCATTAGGGTTTGGTGGAATGTGTGAGCAAGACCCTTACATTGTCTTAGAAATGTTTCCTTTGATATGTGCGTGTTTGACTGATCAAACCATAGTGTAAATTAAGATAGTTGTGAAGTTGGGTTTGACTAACTCATGATGTGAAATATATTTGCATAATGATGAAATCTAGTCATGTATAGATATGTCCTTTTGATTGAAATCCTAGATTGGTCTAGGTCAGATGTATTAATGTTGTCAGACATATGATATGATTATGAATTCCTATATATATGGGTTGACCTAGTTATTGATGGTCATAAGTCTTAGGACGTAATGGATGTCCTTGTTTTAGGATTTAATGGAAGTCCTTGTCCGAGATTCTAGGACGATGATATCTGGAAATCTAGGGTGTTGTAGCTAAACTCTAGTGAAGTTAAATTGTCTAGTATATGTGATATAACAATCTGAAATCTATTTAGATGATTGCTGAAAATGAAAATCTAGGGTTTTGCAGTTAAATCCTAGTAGTAATGTTGTCTAGTGTGAAATGTAACAATCTGAGATCTTTGTATTTAATGATTGTTGAGATTGTGGAATTCTAGGGTTTTAGAGTTAAACCTTAGTCAAAGTAAAAGCTTTGAAATATGATGATTTGAGATTTGTGTAAGATTGCTGAAGTTGTGAAATTGGAATTCTACGATTTTGGAATTAAACCCTAGTCGAAGTAGAAATCTCATATAAATGATAATTTGAGATTTGTGAAAGATTGTTGAAATGTGGTTTAGTTTTGATGATTGATAAGAAATCTAGGGTTTGCAACTAACCCTAGTAGTAGTTGGTCATGTTATTCGCTGATTGATGGTTGATTGAAAATCTAGGGGTTTGGAACTAACCCTAGTGAAAGCTGGTCAGGTTAATGACCAAGCTGTGACTGATTTTGATTCATTCTTTTGAATGAAATCTAGGATTTGTATGAATCCCTAGTGAGAAACCTGACATATGTATTTTGAAAGGATGATAGATGCTTTGTAGATCTATATTTGTGTGAAAATTTTCTAGGGTTTGCTGTATGTTGTAGTAAGGTATGTCATACCTTTGGAAGACACATTGAAACCCTGATGGAATTAATGTTGTTATGAAGTAGTCTAGGGTGTATAACAAAGTCCCTAGCAAGATGTTGAAGAGTATATGTCTCTTGTTTGTAATTGTGTTTGGATATCTAATATGTATAAATGTGAAATGCTTTCGTGATTTTGATATGGCTAACATCATGCTTCTATAGATTTGGTTGTACTTGCTATCTAAGCTATATGCAGGTACACAATCTTCAACTTGGTGAAGATGCTCGATGTGACAAACAAGATCTGTAGGTACACAATCTTCAACTTGGTGAAGATGGTCGATGTGACAAGCAAGCTATGCTGGTACACAATCTTCAACTTGGTGAAGATGCTCAATATGACAAACATGATGAATATGATAATAAATTTGATGAAATGGTTGGAAGCCATGAAAGATTCTCTGGTGACAAAAAGAAGAAGTAGAATTCCCTAAGTTAAGAGGGAGCCTTGATGAAATCTCCCTAGGTTAAGAGGGAGCTCGAATGGAAGGAATAGATCCCTAGGATAAGAGGATGGTTGAGAATATTCCTTGTAAAGGAATGATTAGATCCTCTCCGTTTAAGAGGGAGTGACAAATATCATTCTCTGCTTCATGTGTCATGCACTAAACTAGGACTAACAATCATAAGTCTGAGTGAGGGCCATGAGTAGGAGAAGGAAATTGGAGAATGCATTTTGAGGTGTTGTTGAAAGAAGGAAAGCAAGATCTGATTGAAGAATATGTTGATGCATATGAAGTAGGAAGAATAATGTATGATTAAGGAATCTTCTATCAAAGATTTAGTTGATAGTCCTACTATGGAAAGTTGAAAAGCAATCTTTGTTGTCTGGTAGACCTCGGAGGCTTTTATTTGATTATGTACATGTGAAAATATTATTGATTGGGTTGTGTTTGTACAGGTGAATCTCTTGAAGGATTTGATATGCTGATTACCAATCAAGTTTGATTGGGAGATATTGGTCATTCTTGATCTACTGGATCAAGGGTTATTGAGGCTTTGTGAGTGAAGCATTGCCTGGGAAGACATTTGGTTGACACTTTGTGTTGATGTTTGAGTCCTGAAGTTGGAAAGGTGGTGCCGATCAAAGAGCGCTCTTTTGGATACACACTTGGATTTTTGGGTTGATGGTTAGCAAGTAAGCTTGAGAGTACCTAAAGGGGTTGAAATCTTGAGTATATCTTAGTCCCACCTGGATATATTGCCCTGGTCAGGAATCTAGTTCATGGCATTGCGATGCCTAAACTATTGAGTGAGTATTTGAATAGATTGCCCTGGTCAGGAATCTAGTCCATAGAATTGTGGTGCCTAAAGTTTTTCATGGTTCATATAGTTTGAGATCTTCCATTGTATTTGTACATTATGAATACCAACCTAGTTAAGAGGGAGTGTTGGAAAATGTAACTATGTTCGGTCTTCAATAATGTATTTGAGTCATCATGTAATGTACTTCTCAAAAGAATAAAGAAAAGAATTTTTATTATTATTATTGTGACATATTAAAGCATGGGTTTCATGCTTGGATCACCATGTTTTCGGTCAAAGTCCCCATTGTGGACTTTTAGGATTTACTTAGAGTTTATAGAATTATTGTACATTTAAAGAGACCTTTCTTGGGCTTTTGAATTATGTAAAAAGGTTAAGTATTGAGTCAAATATGAATTATGTGACCTCCACACCATGTCGGCCTAAGGGAACATCAAGTCGGCCTAAGGACCCTATTCGATCCCACAAGAAGCCTATGAAAGGAAGCACATCGAATTCATTTGGAGCATCATTCTCTCATCAAGTTTGAATTCTCTTGCTGTTGGGCAGAAGTGCGAAGTTCTCTTGTAGCTGGGAAAAGGTGCGAAGTATGTTGATGGGAAGCCAAAGTGAATACGGGTTTGGGGAAGTCTAAGGAGAAAGGAAAAATCAAAATTTTGGCGCCTCTCTCTCTGTGTTTCGTATTCTAGATTGGGAGAACGAAGTCTCCTAATTTTCGTCGTTGCCAGAAGCTGCTAGTTGTTGTAAGTTGCTGCCCTAGTCAAAGATGTTGAAAGGAGGTCGAAATTCTAGGAGGCTGACTTGGTGTGGAGGGAAGGTCTGGTCAAGGTCTGGGGTGAAGAGTCTCAAAGAATACTATTGAAAGGAAGAGTTATCTCGACTGGGTTCTCCCGTCGAGGGGGTTTTCCCATCGAGGGGGTTTTTGCCCTGGCATGTGCCTACATCTTGTGTCTATTATTTTATGAAGATATAAATAATTGTATTAATAAGAAACATCACAAGTAATTATCAAGATCAAGAAAATCTTTACTACCTTTATGGTATTCCAACATTTTTAACCCATGATTTTAGGGCCGACATCTAGGGTTTCGCAGTTATTTTGTGCATTTTCAGCCATTAGAAAATTTGTGTTAACCTATCTCTTGATTACCTTTTCTATGGCCTTGGATATTTCGTTGATAACATCATTAATAGGAAAATTTTCATTTGCTGTCATAAATTTTGCATGTTGTAAAAGTGTACCTTGTGAAAATTTCACCACTGAAATCCTATTGCAACAACTGAAATTATTTCTTCTAACTGTAACTTAATTAACAATTTATTGCTACGACAACAACGAAATAATCACACTGCAATATTCACAAAAATATTGTGGAAAATAAAAGAGCTGGAAATTGAGAAAATATTGGCACATGCACAATAAATTTGAGACAGTTATTTTTGGACAAAAGTCCCCCAGAAAATCCAACTTGGGAAAACCGATGCAGTAGCTGAGGGTTTTAACTATTAAGCAACAGTGAAATAATCTAAGTACAATCTGAATGCCTAAAACTGACAATCCTGCAGAGAAAATATTGGCAAAACTATTGTGAGGAATTTCCCCCACCCCCACTGGCAATCCTGGCTCAATCAAGCCAATTGAACTGGCTCTCTAGCTACTTTTGCGCAAACCCTGCATCAACTTTGAACAGGCCTGAAACTTGATGGCCTGGAGCTGCCTCGAATCAACTTTTGATTGACTGTCGCTGGTCTGGGAGCCTCTGGCTTGGCCCTGTTGACTACTGGAGTAGCACCTGATGATTATGTGAAGACTCCATGCCCAAGGATGATCCAGAGGACACTTGTACCATCAAATGTCATCAGTCAACAGAGTTTTTTAACTCTACTTCTATCTTCTCATCATCTTTCTTGTACCCAGATTCCACACCCTGCGTGGAATTGTAATAAGTGATGCTAGTATGATTGAGTTTCTTGAATTTGTAACAGGCCTAGGATGTGGGACTCGATCAGCAAACGAGTACACCTTGGAGTGTTTTTTTATCCGGTTAATTATCCCTCATTATTCCAGAGGCGGATAAATTTTCTGGATTTTTTTTCACTCATTTTTTTACCCCAAAGCCGAGGTGACGGTTTGAAGATTGGGCCCCTGACACATCTTAGTGTCTAGAGTCGATGTATATTAACATACTAGATCACACAAAAAGTTTCGTGGAATTTGGCTAGGTCTAAGTAGGATTTTTTTTAATAGTTAAAAATTTCCCGCAAAACGGGATTTTTTTAATTATTTTCTATGTAATGGCATAAATAAGTGGCCTTAGGAAATGTCTGGGGCATATGACCACTCGAAATTCATCCTTAGAGGCCCAACATTATCCTAGAACCCACTTTGAGGGTCAAAAAATGACTTGGAGTCCCTCAAAAGCCGATTTTTCAAGTGACAGTAGCAAAAATGAAGAAAAAATTCAAAAAATGAATAATTGGAAAAATTTTATAAATTTTTCCAAAATCAAAATAAATCAAATTTTGACATGGAAAGTTAAACAGAGAATCAAGGGTGATGTGGCAAGCACGTGAGACCCACCGCATAAGGTACAACAGGCTCAAGTCAAAAATTCAAGGCAAAGCAAGTCAAAAGGATGGTCAAAGGCATCACGTAAGGTGCATGAAGTGCTACGTATGGCTAATAATTTACATGTGATTTAATTCAAATATAATGGATTTGATTTAAGCCAAAGTCTTATGTTAAAAGGTGAGTGGAGAGTGGACCCTACCTCACCCTCCTACTCTACGTATGGGAAATTAAAAGAGAAATACGCATAACTCAGCCAACAGCATATTACACGCTGGCCCAATCAAAGGTATATACGCAAGTTTAGAGGCAGTCAACACAGCAGTTTACGTTGGCGGTCAGCACAGTAGTTTAGAGGCAGTCAACACAGCAGTTTAGAGGCAGTCAACACAGCATATTGCAACAGCCAATACGCAGCATCTACACAGGGATACACTGCCAGTAAAGGATGCTACCTACAGCAGTTTGGAAACACATGGAAGCCTCAATATATTCACGCAGTTTACCAATGGATGAACGCTGATTCTCAAGGGAGACATACACAGCCAGTTAGGGATCAGTTTACAATAGTTATCTCCAACAATTGGACAGTCAAGCAGCCACTTGGAAATTCGTTGAAGCATTGAGATCTCCACCTGATTTCCACTTGTCATTGGAATTTTCCTTGGGATCATCTCCCATTTTCTTATTTATATGAGTCTTGAGCTCTCATTTTCAGATCATAGAACGAGCTGTTGGGCTTGCGGAGACTCTGCTGGATTTTGTACTCATCTTTCATATAAATAAATAAAAGTCTTTGGGGTTACTAGCTTCTCTTGTGGTGCACTCTTTGGTTGATGAGGTATACCTGTGTCGTTTGATGTTATTATTCATTTGATTTTACATTTGCTATCTAGTTGTTTTTTCTTTGTGCATTTTGCCTGAAGGCATTATTGTCTAGGGAGGAGAGATTTGCAGCTATCTCAAATCTCCTTGGGCTTGGTATATTTTGTGCTCTCGTTGTAGCTTGTCATTGTTCGTTCAATGACAAGCTCAACTTGGTCTCTATATGCCAAGTCTCTTTTGCACTAACAATTGTGTTGCAGGCATTTTTTATTTTAAGGACAGTTGCCAACTCTATTGGAGTGTGAGGACTTCTTCGTTGGAATAGTCACCTCCAAGGATATCAAAGGTCCCACAAGTTTGTTTCAAGCCAACAATCTTCATAAGACATCAAAGATTTACTCAAGAGGGGGTTTCTTGAGCCCTTTGCTTATTTTCTATCTTGAAAAAATTATACACATATTTCTTCTTCATTTGTGTGCATATTGGTTTTATCTAGCATTTGAGGCCCTATATTTTTGCATGCTAACTCTTTTGCTTGCTGTCCTACAGGTGTTCCTGGAGGTAATTCAAGTTTGAAAGAAGAAAGCTAAAGCATAAGCTAAGTAACCTCTTTCCATTTGGAAACCCAAGTCCAAGGTTATTTGGGCTTTAATTTGAAAACATTTGATTTCATTCTAAGCAAATAAAAAATAAAATAAAAATTTTCATTTCTTAAAGAGCAACGCTTTGAAGGCACTGGTTGTTTATGTGTTTCATGCTTATCTTATGTGTTAATGGCTATTGCTCATATCAGGTTTTGCTTATAAATCTTAATATCAGGTTTTGCTTATAAATCTTAGATAAATAATCTATTTAACTCTAACAATTCTCTTAGAAACTCGCATCTTTGTTTTTAGCTTAACTTTTCATTAGGGACCACCCCCCTTAGCTAACCTAGGAGATAGCTCAAACGGAGAGAGTTGGGATTAGTGTGACAACCCCTTCTCTGAATTCCCTGCCACCAACCACACCTTGTGGGGTTGAAGGCTTTTCTCACTGACTTGTAGGTAGGTATAGGCGGCAGGGTCAACAGGCCCTACGGAAATTCTTTCGACCACTAGCCCCTGAAATGACCCTTCCTCCATCTGAATCGAACTGCCCTCTAAAGACTTCTGCGTAGACCCTGCATCAGCCTCTTTGTGGATCTTTCTGCTTGTCTGCAATGTATTCTCTGGAACTGGAAAGTCTTCCTCTGGCTTATTGCCATTGTCCCAGCCCCTCTCTATCTCTGCTTCCTTCTTTGGCTTGAACTCTTCCGGCAACTGCTGCTGCTCTTTGGAGGATCGAACTGCCCAAGGAAATCAATCTCAAGTGCGTGTTCTCCATCTACCCATTGACCTCCTCTTATAATCTCCAATTGGGACTCCAACGACCAAGATTAAAATATAATTGATGGCTGAGATCATATCGGGATCGATCCGTGTGAGTTTCTAGATGATTCACACCTTCTCGATTAATATTGATTAATTAACCCCTTTTCCTAAGTTTAGACTTAGGAAATATTTAAACATAGGCTAATATTCTAATTGAGACACATCTACGTGGAATTTCCAGAAACGATTTCTGGGTTATGGAGAATTCCTGTGTTTTGGCCTCTGCACAAAGTTTTGAGACTAGAACACCTCCGATGCTACAAAAACTAACAACCTCAATTCCTAATTTATAACAACAATCTTTAAGTTGATGGTGGCATGTAGAAAAACAACCTTGAAAATCTATAAGACTTATATCGGCCTCCTAGGCTATAGATAGTGGTTTCTTCATGCCCATCATCTCTTTTTTGCCTCGACCCTTTTTTTATTGAATAAATTTATTGGGTGTATAAAATAACAAGCTTCTTAGAGGTCATTTGGCTTAGGAATCTCTGACTTATATACCTTTGAATCTTGTTGCGGAAGTCTTCCTTGTGGGGATAACATTCAACCACAAAGCATCAGGGGAGAAACCACTTAGCTGAGAATGGTGGCTGATCTCTTTGTTGCCCTAGACCTAGAGTGCCTAGTGAGGCTTTGCATTAGGCCGCTAGATTTTCTGTTAATAACGATCGTTCCACATGTTTCAATGTCTAGCAAAAGATATCTATTAGGATAGAGTGCCTCCTCAAAATGGAAAATGTCAAGGTCAAGAGAGCCAATGTTTACCTCAAAAGTCTCCAAGATAGGTCTTTCCACTAAAAACCATGAAAACGTGTGCAAGATCCAACTTCTACAAAGGAATACATACATGGTACGTTCTTTCTAGAATAGTATGCAATGGCTACAAGTGTGGTCTCCAAGATGTAACAATCATTAAATAGTGTGCCAGTTAAATCGCCTAGTGTGAGGTGTCAAACCATCAAATACCTCAAGATGTTAACAAATGTTAGATTTTGGTAGCATCAGACGTGTTCTAGTCTCGATTTGTGTTGGAGAGGCTAAAGAACACGTGATCTCAAAACCCAGAAAAGGTTTTGAGAGAAAACACCTAAAAACCTCTCAATTAAGTTAATTGATCAATAATTAAGTATTTTTTAAGTCTAACTTAGGAAAATTGATTAATTAACAACAATTAATTGAGAAAGATCGAGAAAGCTCTAGAGACTCACATGGATTGAGTCTAAGATGATCTTAGCTGTTGATAATGATTTGATCATGGCCATTGGTGATCCAACGAGAGATCATAAGAGCATATCGATGGGCTGAGGAGAGACACATTGAGCAAGAGGGAGAGCAAGTTCCCTAGCAGATTGAGCTATCTAGTGTAGTGATTCAACAAGGAAGAAGAGTTTGAGCCAGAGAAGGAGAGCATCAGTGACTGAGAGAGCAACAATAGAGAGGTAGAAGGACTTTCCTAGTGTCGAAGAGCCAATAGAAGGGAGGTCGAAATATTCTGCAGAGAAAGCCATCCAGGTGGTGTGAGTTAGCCAGTTCAGTAGAGCGAATAGCTAGGAAGGGTTTGGATTAGTTGCTGGAGGCCGAAAAGACATTCTGGAAGGCAGAGAAAATTTTTCCAGTGGCAGGAGAAGGCTAGACGACCAATTTTGGAGCAATTCTAGAGGCCATACGAACTGCGAAGGTTAGGAGTGCGAGCATCCAAGAGGCATTGCAAGTAGGCTAGAGGGAGGCTTAGTGATTTTGCATAAGGAAGAAATTTTCTCCAAACTATTTTGGCGAGATTATTTGCTGGAGGATTGCCAATTTGACATCCAAATATTGTGCTCAGAGTTTTTGCTACTGAATAATAAAATAAACTCTCATCTATTGCATCAATTTTCCCTTCAGGGTTTTTTCGAGGACTATTAGTCCAAAATATTGGTGTCGATTTTTATGTGTGTGCATCTATTTCTCAGTTCCTGATTTTACTTCTACAATGTATTTTTATTGTGAAGAATTGCAGTGTGATTTATTCGCTATTTGCCGTAAAACAAATAAACAACTAATCAGCTAGAAGAATAAATTCTAGTTGCTGCAATTCAAGGAAATTTCACAACAAACACCTTGGAATAAGTGGTGACCCTTCTCTAGTGGTAAAATAATGATAGAAATGGATAAATGCCTCAACTTCTGTGCCAAATGAGGTGGGCGCTCCATCTAGATGGTCAATCCATATAATAACAAACCTCCTCAAGCACGAACATATGCCAATTAAGCAAGGGCACTCTAGAACCAAGCCTCTAACCAAGTGCAAAGTAGTCAAATTAACTGTTCAGAAGGCTAAAATGACTCCATGAAGAGTACACAAGTGGAGCTTTTTGTCAATGTAGTTGATCCATGCCATAATGAAGTGATATATGCACCCAAAACCATCAAGTGCACGAGGGAATTCACACAAGAGAGTTCAATCCTCTTTAAACCTGCTCAAATAAAACCTAAAATATTTGGAATTGTGTGAAAGTGGTGCACCATCCAAACACTGTCATAAGTGTAATAATAATGATATCAAGGTGTAATCCATAACTTTTCAGAAGGCTAAAATGACTCCATGAAGAGTACACAAGTGGAGCACTCTGTCACTGTAGTTGATCCATGCCATAATGAAGTGATATATGCACCCAAAACCATCAGGTGCACAAGGGAATTCACACAAGAGAGTTCAATCCTCTTCAAACCTGCTCAAATAAAACCTAAAATATCTGGAATCGTGTGAAAGTGGTGCACCATCCAAACACTGCCATAAGTGTAATAATAATGATATCAAGGTGTAATCCATATACGAAAACATGCTAGGAGACATACCTCCCAGGCCCCATGAAATATCTAACATGCCTAATGTTGAAATTTGGCGAAGCTTCAGGATGAATTTCCCCAAGAGGAATCCAATTATCCCAAGGAGAAACCTCTTTGCCCCAAACGAGAATTCAAATTGATGAAAGGAAATTATTATTTTGGTATTATTTTGTCACTCCTCTCATTATTATTTAATCTATTTGGGCAAGCAATCATGTCGGCTTCAATATCAAGAGAAAATTTTAAAGGTCTTCCTCAAGGCGACCTCACTAAATTGAAGAGACACGTTGGCACAAGTTTAGGCTGGCTTCTTTCTTAGTGGCACCCTTTCACCCAATCAAATGCCTATATATTCGACCCTTTATGGCTCATTTGAAACACACAACTCACTCACATTTTGATATGAAATTTTGGTGGAAAGGAAGCTTTGTTCCAACATTCAAAGGAAGGCTAACTCTATGGTTTTTTTGTGAGATTTGCGGCCTATCTCAGTGGATCAAATGTGGCCTACCTCGGTCCTTGTGCGGCCTAGTTCTATGGCCTTACTTTGTGATCAAATGCGGCCTACCTTAGCCCTAATGTGGTTGCTTTTGTGGTCTTTCCCTGTGGTTTATTAGCAGCCTATCTCAGACCTAATGTGGCCTCCTTCTGAGGTTTCTTTGGAGATCATTTGCAGCCTACCTTTGTGGATCTATGCGACCTATTCTGCTTCACAAGAGGCCTAATCTCTGCGGCCTATCTCAGTCTCTAATGCAGCCTATCTCAGTCCCTCTATGTGGCCTTCTCTGTGCGGAAATATGCACTCTTTCTATGTAAGTATATAGGACCTTCTTGTCCTTATTATATGCAGCATGAGGACTGTTCCAACGAGGTTAAGTGGACTTTGTATGCAGTTCCTTTGGTAAATTTTGGTGCGGCCCTAATGGCCCTAACCCCCTGCAGTTAGGGTGTTGTTTGTGTGACCTTCAAGGCTTGTTCTTATGCATCCTTTATGAGGTTTGTTAAGAGATCTTTGCGGCCTACTTGAGCATCCTTTATGTGCCCTAATCTTTTGTGTTTGGAAGTTATGTATGGCAGTGATTCTTGGCAGTATGGAAGTCAGGTATGGAAGAGATTCTTGACAATGATGTATGGCAGTAATTCTTGTAATGTATGGCCAATATGTATGGCAATGATATATGTCTCTCGTGACAGTGATATATTTTCCTATATGGTAGTGATACTTGTTCCTATATGGCAGTGATACTTGATCTTATGTTTGTGATGATATATGTAACTTGAGACAGAGGTATATGCTACTTGTGACAAGTGATATGGAGGCAGCCTTTATGGGTTCATTTGTTGATCATTAGGAGACCTATCAGAGATCTTGTGAATGCCTCCTTGATAAGCTTGACTGTTGCCTTCTCACGAGGATCTTAGGTTGGCCCTAGGAGGCCTAATGTAATTATTGTTGAAAGACTAGCATCTCATTATAATTGTACAGTGTATCTCAGTTGAACATTTGATGAATATCTAAAGAAGAAGAAGAAGAATTAATTTTTGGGTTTTCCCTCTTGTGGGGTTTTGCCCTGGTCTCTGACCAAAAATCCTGGTGTCTCTATTGTGTATGCTTTTCTTTTAATGTTCCTTACTGTTACGTTGCATTATTGATTCTGATGTTCTCTCTATATAATTGCTTGTGATGATATGGGGTGAATGTAATGTGAAAATTGTTTAAAAAGTTTTAAAATGCAATTATCTACAACAGAGATCATTCTAGCCCTAAAATTAACACCTAAAACACAATGCTAACATTTTACAAGTAGCCTGATATCAACCAAGGTGCATCAACCTGTCAATCACTGGAAGCATAATACTTTCAAACATGATTCATCAACGTGTGAGCAACCACTTTCCTCTAGACACCACAAACCCACCTTTGTAACAACGTGAGTCCAAGCCATAATGGTAGTGCAGAGGAAAACATGTATACCGACATCAACCCCCTGAACCTGCAAAGCAAATTGAAATAACCAATGCCATCTTGCAAATCTCTGATATGTGTGATAAACATCACAGTGCTCATGATGAAATCATGGTGTGGGATCTCACATGGTGTGAGAGGTAATAGATATCACTAATACTTATTTTACATGTATTGTAAAATGTGAGTAAAACTATCCTGAAGACAATAATGCTTTTTGATGTCACATGTTTTAAATATTTGTCAATCTTAGCTGGTTTATTTCAGATATTTTACTTTCTTAACTCTTCTGCTCATGTAATGATTATTGTCCTAGCATACCCGTTAGCTAAAGCTCCATGAAATGGGCTACTAGCCTAAACCGAAATTAGTATTAGCTATAAAATATAATTAATCTTTTGCCGTAAATTTTTTTTCCTATTGAAAAATACACAGATATTTATGGTGTGTTAGAATGTCAAACACACATTTCGTCCTTAACTTTCATCATATGTTCTGAGAGAGGCAGTTCTTTCAGTCAGTATTATCAGAACCGGACTAGAACTGGTGGTTCCAGCTGGTCTGATCGCTGTGGGGGTCACACCAGTCCGGTTCAAGGTCTGGAACTGGAAATGGCTGTTTCAGTACCAAACCAGCCTTTTTCCACCAAATTGGCCGGTTCTGTACAATGTGACCAAGGACATTCCAAACACAATCTAAAAAAAAAAAAAAAATGAACCAAACTTTTTCCACCAAACCGGCCGGTTCCCTACTATGTATACCAAGGACATTCCAAATGCAATTAAAAAAAAAAATTGAGTGAGGAAGCTTAATATTCAACCCTATGGCCCTGCTATTGCTATGCAATTAATGGTGATATTAAATTCTTAAAGTAAAAGAGCACCGATTTACTTAAATTTTTAACATTACCATTAATTGACTCAAGATGTTTGAGAGTGGTTCTTATTTCATTGGATTTCGTATCGAGAAAGTGCAATTTTAGATCTCATTCAAAATCCAGCAGACTTAACAGTTTTTAGGATTTCAAGATTAGGGGGATTGCAACGTTTTCATTGATTATGTTGTGTATGAGGGTATGGAATTAACATTTAATCAAGAACACCAAGCCCTCTATGTACCTCGGTGTTAGTGGCATTGACTGTTGAACTCCTATATCATGACCCTAGTAAAAATGTACCCATCACTCAAACAAAATCTCGATTTGACATGTGAAGCTTTTTCTATCATATTTTAATGCTTAAGGGGTGATATTGATGATGAAGATCCCAATATAGGCAATAATTTTGATGATATATAGGTATTTGTTGTAGCATGATTTTTTTTTGACACTAGAGGGCATCTAAAGTCTCTTTGTTGATGTATTTTTGGTTCAGAAATGTATTGCAATAAGTGCTTTGGTTATATGCACTCTTATTTGCTATATAAATGAGAAATTCTGCATATTTGTGTATATACTATATATGCTTTGGATCACATGGATGCACATGAATATATATGCTTTTATTTAAAATTTGAATATTTTATGTGTTTTTGGTTGACTGTTTTTTTGGTCCAGTTTTTTCACCGGTTCTGACTGGTTCCCGCTTCAGAGGGTTTTCTGGTTTGATCACCGGTTCGGTTATGATAAAATTGCTTTCAGTTTGATATTGCGGGTAACGTGGGGAAAACAGAGAAAGTTCAAATTATGTAGATTCTGGTCTTACTCCTGTTTTATTGGGATGTAATCCTTCTGTTCCTTTGCAAATGATTCATAATAATCAACTCTTTGTTCAGAATCCTTTTCTTTGCAAAGTTCCATCATTATGTTGGTAATATTGATGGTTTTATATACTGTACTTAGCATACTGCTGGGATAAAAGATTATTTTTATTAGATGTTGTTTGGGATAAAAGATTCTCTTGACTTCAGCATATTTCAAACACTTGGTTTCATTATGATATCAGAAATCACTTGAGAAGCTAAACCCAGATATGTTGGTAGTTCTTGGAGATATTTCTGCAAATGGATGGAAATCTACAAGCGAACAATGGTTTTCCATTTTTCATCAATTTCAAGATATGCTGGGTCCTTCTATTGGTATTCCACTTTATATAGTTGTTGGTGATAGAGATGTTGGAGGCTGCAGTCAGATGAACAGATTTGTTGATTGTTCTGCTAATAGTTTGCCTGGGCTGGGATCTACTGCTTGTGGCTCCTTTTCTGTAAGCAATGTTAATTTTGTCTCCCTCAATGCAATGGCTATGGCATGTGATAGAGATGATTTGCGATTCAGTGTTGAACGAGTTATTGAAACAGAGAGTACAGAGGTTCAACTAAGGCATCAAGAAGAAGAAGAAGAAGAAACTAACAATTTAGAACTTCAACAAGAAAGGTTTAAAGAGGAAGAAGCTATTGGTCTTGGAGCATGTGAAGAAGATGCTGAAGCTACTTCAGAGGAAGAAGCTGCTGTTCCTAAAGAACAATTTTCATGGAGACAGAATACTGCTCCAGCAGGATCTGGTCCAGTAGTTCTACTGCATCTTCCATTGCATAGAACTGATGATAGAGATTGCGCAAGTATTGATATTCCCAAATGCAGCCCATGGCATAAACCATCCCACAACTGTCAGAAATCTTCTTTGTCATCGGATTTGTAAGTTGAATTTTACTCCAAGCATCCCCATTTCTTTGCTGGTTGAATAATAATAATATACATGCATCTTTGTATTTCTTCAGACTACAATATGCTTTTGCCTGATGTTTCCATTTCAGGCTCTATTTCCAGTTTTGGTTGGCAAAGGATGTGAAATGAAGTTAAAAAATAATTGACCTATTTTGGTCATTCATAGATGTTAATATAATTTCACTCCATACAAAGTTCAAGAGAGTTAGGTTTTTTAAAGTTTGTAGAAAGTTAAATTAAAAAATAACTTTCCAAATGCTGAAACATGGAGTCGCAAATTTATTAGACACAACCATTCAGGATAGCCCCAACCGTAGACTGAATGCATGCAATCATCATTATGTCAGGATTCTATATTTTCCTTTAAGCCTTAATGTTAAAATTGGCAACTAGGGCCAAACTCCATGTGGGTCACCTTATTCATGGCTGATAATATTTTTCTTAGATTCCTCTCGTCGAGAGGTGTAGGATTGATCTAAAGATCATCCGATTCTGATAAGTATTTATGGAGATATGAATTTATTTTGATTATTGACAAATTATCAAAGTCGGCCAGCGACTTATGTAGGCTCAGACGCCCAACAGACACATCTATTCACCTTCAACATTTGGATATAAATACAAGATGACTCCTCCTCATTTGATCACTCACTTCTCATCATATCTCTCTCTCTCCTGCGTAGAAAAAGAGTCTCTTCTCTCTCCTGCGCAAAAAGACTCTCTCTCTCACACGTGAGCCGAAACAGGTTGTTCAAAGTTTTGGACTGGTGCACAGCGAAATCTTGCGCTGGTGCACGACAAAGTCTTGGACTGGTGCACATCGAAGTCTTGGACTGGTGCACAGCGAAATCTTGGACTGGTGCACGGCGAAGTCTTGGATTGATGCACGACAAAGTCTTGGACTGGTGCACGGTGAAATCTTGGACTGGTGCACGACGAAGTCTTGGACTAATGCGCGGCGAAGTCTTGGACTGGTGCACAGTGAAATCTTGGACTGGTGCATGGTGAACGACTCACCGGTGGAGACTTGACGAGTTCGATCTAGGGTTTGTTGCCCTAGTTTAGGGCTAATCTAGGGTTTGCTACTGCTGATATAAATCAGATCTTTGTACTATTTCTCTCTGCTGAATTATTGAAGATAAAAGAAGATTTGATCAAAGGGTTTCCCCATATTGGGGTTTGCCCCTAGCTAGCCACCACATCTTGTGTCTCTTGTATTGGCTCGTTTTCTGTTGATCGTTTAAATGTTCTATCTGCACTTTACTTAATGTACATGTGATTACTAATCTGTGGATAATAATAAGAAAGATAAGTAAATTGCTTTAAGCCTAGAACATACCATAACTTAACATGGTATCAGAGGTGAGGTGATGACAAAGCACAAGCAAGAGCAAGAGTAATCACCAAAGAGAAGGTTGGCAAGGCTATCTGAAAGAAATCATGCGGTCCTCAACACACTTCCCTGCTTAAGACAAACTCCGTGAGAATTCTGACTATCACGAATGGAAGATGTCTCCCGATCTAACATTAGAAGAACAGGAAGTGTTGGACCATGTGAGAGGCGGAATTGTTGAGCCTACATCAAATGCGTTCGCTGCTGCTAGGAACAAATTGACCAAGGACTGCCCTGATAAAAGGGACTCACACTGGGATGATGATCAAAATCCCTCTCAAAGCAATCAAAGGAATGGCAAGTCAAATGGCAGAGGTAAAAGAAGTGACGGAAATCAAGGAAGAGGACAACCATTCAAGAAGGCAAGAAATTCCAGGTATGAATCTAACACTGTTGACAATAAGCAAGATGAATATTATCTACCTGCTGCTCTATCTATTACTGCTCCCCCGGACTCGTTGGGAAATTGGCTTATTGATAGTGGTCCCTCAAGGCACGTCACTAGTTACAAAGAAGCTCTCTATAATCTGGTAGAGAAAGAAACCAACTTGGAAATTGTTCTCCGAGACAATTCAAAATATCCCGTGAAAGGCATAGACAATGTCACTCTTCAACTAAATTAGGGTAATGCCATCCACTTATAAGATGTATTATATGTACCTGATCTCAAAAAGAACCTGGTGTCCATTTCGGCAATGGAAGACAAAGGCTACAAGGTGGCTTTCAGCGATGGCAAGGTACGTGTATGGAAAAAGAACTTTAAAGATGCTTTTACTCTTGGGTTTCGAGTTGATTTATTATATCAGGTCAGAGGAAGTCCGTTGGGTGTCATGACTTGTGACACATCTCTTCAGTTCGAATTATGGCATCGGAGATTTGCTCACCTTCATTATAAAGCTCTACATGATGTAAGAAAAATGGTAACTGGGATGCCCAAGTTCAGATTAGAGCAAGAAGGTGTATGTCCAGGATGTGCCGAAGGGAAGCTCAAAAGGGGACCATTCCCGTCAAGCTAAAGCAAGACCTTCGATATATTGCAGGTGGTTCACTCAGACATATCCGGTATGATGCCTGTGAATTCTTTGGGAGGATATTTATATTACCTCACTTTTACAGATGATTATTCTCGCAAGACTTGGATATATTTCTTGAAAAGAAGGATGAAGTGTTCTCCTAGTTTCGACACTTCAAAGCCTTGATCGAGAATCAAACCGAAAAAAATCAAGATCCTAAGGACTGATAATGGCACTGAATATGAATACAATGAGTTTCATGCCTTTTGCAAAGAGGCTGGCATTAAGAGGGAGACCAGTACACCCTATACTCCTAAGCATAATGATGTGGCGGAAAGGAAGAACCGTATGATTGTGGAAGTTGTTCGTGCTATGCTCCATGATCAAAGACTTCTGAAGTTTCTATGGGTCGAAGCTGCAAACACCGCTGTATATGTACAAAACTGATGCCCTCATCAAGCATTGGGTTCCAAAACTCATGAAGAAATGTTCATCGGTAAGAAACCTGACATATCTCATGTTAGAATGTTTGGAAGCCTGGTATATTTTCATGTGCCGAAAGAGAAAAGGAATAAATTGGGTGCATTTGGAAAGAAATGAATCTTTGTGGGTTATAGTGAAAATACTAAGGGCTATAGAATCTATGTAGTTGGTCAAAGGGAAGTCGAGATTAGACATGATGTCACCTTTAACGAAGATATGGCCCTTAGCAAGGTGGGCAATCTTCCTACTTTGAGGAACACTCAAGAAGTTGACACCAGGGAAGTGAAAGAAAAAGAAGAGGAGACAATGTCCGATGTAGAAGAACCCCTGGATCCTATTGATCCTCCTCCGCCTAAGCTCTCCTCTTCAAGGAAGAGGCCTTCATGGCTTAGGGGGACACTTGATGATGCTGAAGGACACACAGCACACCGAGGAACCTTCCGTGAAAGTAAGAAACCAAACAAGTATCAGGGATACTTGACCGTCGTGAGTAGGATCATCCAAAATGAGCCTTCATCATTCACAGATGTCGTCAAGCATCAAGTATGGAAGGATGCTATGACCGAAGAATATGAGTCTATTATGAAGAACGATGTCTGGGATGTAGTCCCCAGACCCCAGGACAAGGCAGTTGTCACTTCAAAATGGCTTTACAAGATAAAGCATGTAGTTGATGGAAGTGTGGAAAAGTATAAGGCTCGTTTTGTCGCTCATGGCTTCTCCTAGAAGGAAGGTATAGACTATGACGAGATATTTGCACCTGTTGCCCAATATACCACCATCCGATCATAGCCCTTGCTGCTTCGCAAGGATGGAACCTACATCAGATGGATGTCAAGACTGCGTTCTTACATGGTTCGATCAAAGAAGAGGTCTATGTGGAGCAACCCGAAGGATTTGAGATTCATGATCGAGAATCTCATGTGTGCAGGTTGAAGAAGGTCCTCTATGGACTAAAGCAAGCACCCCGAGCATGGTATGAGAGGATTGATAGCTACTTGATGAAGCTGGGATTCACTAGGAGTGAAGTCGACCCCAACCTTACTTTAAGGTTATAGATGACAAGCCTCTCATACTGGTGCTATATGTTGACGACCTCTTTCTAACAGGTGTAGACCCTCTCATTCACGAATGTAAGAGGGAGCTGGCTTCTGAGTTCGAGATGAAAGACCTAGGACTTATGGACTATTTCCTAGGACTGGAAGTTTGGTAGAAACCAGGGGATATTTTCCTATCTGAAGGAAAATATGTGGTGAAGATATTGGAGAGATTCGGCATGGTGGACTGCAAGCCCATAAACACCGCGATGGAGCTTGACTTCAAGAAGTTAAGCGATAGTGCTGCTGGATCTGTTTTACGAAATACCATTGAGTATCGTCAACTCGTCGGAGCATTGATGTTCCTAGTGAACTCTCATCCAGATATATGCTTTGCAGTCAACACGTTGAATCAACACATGGTTGAATCTCACCACATACATTGGATTGGTGCCAAGAATCTGCTGAGATATATTCGTGGCACAATTACTTATGGGTTAAGATACACTGCCAGAAATGTGAGAATACTTGGATATACTGATGCTGATTGGGTAGGCAACGTGGTGGACCGTAAGAGCACTTCCTAGTGTTGTTTCTCCTTGGGATCTACTTCGATATCCAGGATGAGTAGGAAGCAAAAATCTGTGGCTTTGAGCACCGCCGAGGCAGAGTGCATTGCTGCTAGCATGGCCTTCTATGAAGCAGTCTAGTTACGAAACCTCTTTAGTGAGCTGTTTGGATTTACATTGGATACCATCGTGATCCTATGTGACAACTAGAGTGGGATTCGTTTATCAAATAATCCTATATTCCATGATCGCTCTAAGCATATTGATATCAGGTAGCACTATATTCGTGACATGGTGCAGCGGGGAGCTATAAGGCTCCAACATATTGGTACAGATGAACAGGTTGCCGACATTTTGACAAAGCCCCTAGGAAAGGTCAAATTTTTGACTTTCCGAGAATGACTTGGAGTCGTTCAGAGACCCTCTTTTGAGGGTCAAGTATGATGTACTGAGCTCTGGGAGCTCCAGAGGGGCGTAGGGTACTTCTTGGAGCAACATATGACTACAGGGTAGCTCACCATCCCCTGTTGGTGCACTTTGTACAGGGTAAAAGGTTCAACCTTCCCTTGACACCCCGTGGCGACTATGGAACAGGATGATTAGTTCTCCTGTGGGCTAGGATGATTCGTTCTCCATGGCGATTATGGAACAAGATGATTACTTCTCCTGTGGGCTAGGATGATTCGTTCTCCATGGCGATTGTGGAATAGGATGATTCGTTCTCCTGTAGGCCAGGATGATTAGTTCTCCGTGGCATCCATTGGACATGATGATTCGTTCTCTTGTGGACATGATGATTAGTTCTCCTGTCGAGGCATCCTACCCGTGTAGTCTGGGACTCATGGGAAGTACCTCTCATCTGATCAATGAGCAGGGAAATGAGGATAGGGACCATAGATGTTCTATTGATGGACGCATCGTTGTATCTACCGCACTCCCTATGCTAGGATGACCTCCATTGATCTGGGATCAATGATACTGGTTTGGGACCAGTGAGAGTGGTACACCCTCTGAAACTGACTTCGGGTCAGTAGAGGACTGGTCTAGGACCAGTGAAAGTGGTACACACTCAAGATTGACTTCGGGTCAATGGAGGATGGTATGAGACATCCTCGATCACTTCTTCTTCATAGTTCGAGTAGAGTAGAACAGAACAAAGCAGAACATAACAAAACAAAGCAGAGCAGGGGCCAAGCTATATAAGGCTGTGCATTTGATGGATGAATGGCAGCGATGGTCAGACGGATTGCAGATGGAGTTCTCCCGATTTGAGAGGGAGTGTTAAAATTGGCAACTAGGGCCAAACTTCATGTGGGTCACCTTATTCATGGCTGATAATATTTTTCATAGATTCCTCTTGTCGAGAGGTGTAGGATTGATCTAAAGATCATTTGATTCCGATAAGTATTTATGGAGATATGAATTTATTTTGATTATTGACAAATTATCAAAGTCGGCTAGCAACTTATGTAGGCTCAGACGCCCAACATACACATCTATTTACCTTCAACTTTTGGATATAAATACAAGATGACTCCTCCTCATTTGGTCACTCTCTTCTCATCATATCTCTCTTTCTCTTGTGCAGAAAAATAGTCTCTTCTCTTTCCTGCGCAGAAAGACTCTCTCACACATGAGTCGAAACAGGTCGTTCGAAGTCTTGGAGTGGTGCACGGCGAAATCTTGGACTGGTGCACAACGAATTCTTGCACTGATGCACAGCGAAGTCCTAGACTGGTGCACGGCGAAATCTTGGACTGGTGCATGGCGAAGTCTTGGACTGATGCCCGGTGAAGTCTTGTACTGGTGCACGGTGAAATCTTTGACTGGTGCATGGTGAAATCTTTGATTGGTGCACGAGGAAGTCTTGGACTGATGCGCGGCGAAATCTTGGATTGGTGCATGGTAAACGACTCACTGGTGGAGACTTGACGAGTTCGATCTAGGGCTTGCTGCCCTAGTTTAGGGTTGATCTAGGGATTGCCGCTGCTGATATAAATTAGATCTTTGTACTATTTCTCTTTGCTGAATTATTGAAGATAAAAGAAGATTTGATCAAAAGGTTCCCCCATATTGGGGTTTGTCCCTGGCTAGCCGCCACATATTGTGATCTGAAAATCACCCTTTGAGTGATCTCAGTTAAAGAATTATTGAATGAATGTATTACAGACTCGTGTGTTGGTGGGTGTCTATTTTATTTTAGGCAACGGATCGATCAGATTGCAAAATACACAGACACTTGAAATGGAAAACAACAGAGAAACACAGTAAGCAAATACAAGAACACAACAAATTAGTAAGGAGCTCACCCTATCCTCTAGGGCTACGTCTCTGGTCCAGCTTTTAGTGGTGACCTTCTTTTATTGTGTCTTTAAAGCAGAGAATTACTATGAAGGAGCTCAATATGAGTCTCCTGAAACAAAATTGCTTGGCAGGGTGGTTCTTGGATTCCCCAAGCCACTAGAGTGCACAGACTCTTTTCCTTACCAGCTCTTGACCTTTCTGGTCTTTAATCGAAGGAGCCCAATGTGGTGCTTAGTCCTGACAGATCCTCTCAGGGATGGCTCGAACCTCTCAAGCTTTCTGGTGCTCGACGCTGCTTGTGGTCAGCTCGGCCCTCTGTCTTTCTGCTTTTGCTTCACTGTCTTCTTCCTTTTCTTCTCTTCTCCATCTTCGGTGTCTTCTGCTTCTTCTATTCATGGCTTTAAAGCCAATCGATCTAACGACTACTCGATTCCCCTTCTTCCTTCGCTGGTTCGCTTGCTGCTGCTCGCTTGGAATTTCCTGTCTCTGCGTCATGGTCATCGGCTCACAAGGAGTGGCCACTTGTCCTTCTGCGAACTGTGCCAGCTCGTCTCTGTCGGTTCGGTTCTTCGGTTACGTCGGGAAATGGCTCATCCGCCACCTCATTGGTCAAATCGGACCTCAAATCCTTATGGATCTTGGCTTATTCCCTTGTCAAATCTGGTTCTTTTATCGGGCGCATTCTCAACTGTTAGATCTGGAGCCTCCAGATCCGACGCCATTCGCTCATTTCGCGCAGTTGACTTGCTCGACTGTTAGCGTGCGATGAGCGGCGGTTTTCTCTCTCCTCCACTTGCCACGCGTCGGGCGCTGAATGGAATCGCTAGGTTTTAGCCAAATCCGCTTACTGCCCAAGGGTGCCCCTGATAAATACCGCTGGTTTTTGGAGCGCGGGTCCCGCCTTTAGCCTTTTACGCTTTTTCCCACAGTTTCCCCGGCTTCCATGCGACCGAGCGCTTCGGGGCCTTTCCATTTCGAGGGGTTTTGCCCAGCGATGCTAATCGTGCATCAGAAATTGCGTCCTTTTCCCGATCCGGACTTCCCAGGTGCTAGTTTCGCCTCCTGCGCAGTCTCCATGGGCCTCGGTCAGCGTGCTTTGACCGAGGTCCTCGTCGTTCCACGCTAGTTGCCAACTACCACCGTTCAGAGGTTTTTCTGATCGCTCTGTGCTCTTGAATTCGAGGTTTGTCTCGATCTGATACAATCATGGTACTTTGATTATTCTTCATGGATCCAATTCAAATCACGACTTTCTCAATGAAAAAGCTTTTGGACCACCAAAAGTTGGTTTTCAAGCATCGACTAAGTGAGGGTATTGTTGTCTCACTTGTCCAATCTGAATCCACTTTGCACTACTTAGCTTTGAACCCTTGAGCCCTACTCTGAGGTACTCAACATCTCCTCTGCATGTTGTCCTCACCTTCCTGTCCAGAACTGTGTCTTCTTGCAATTCATTAAGATATTCAGGGAGCAGGTCATCAATAGAAGGAAATTGACTCTGCTCTTCGGGATCTTCAATTAGAGAGGGTTCAAAAAATCTCAAGCAATCTGCATTTACAACTGAGTAGATGTGCATATAAGCTGGTAGATCAAGGTGAAAAGCATTTTCACCAATCTTCTCAAAGTATTTTGAAAGGTCCATACCTGATGGGCTTTAGCTTTTTACCTTCACCTTGCATCTTGTCCTTGTTGATATACAACCAGACTTGGTCACCAACTTGGAAACTATGCTCCATCCGATGCTTGTCATGCCTAGCCTTGTATTTGGCTTGGCTCTATTCCAGTTGTTCCTATATTGCCTGGTGGATCTCCTGGATTTGTTTAATGAACCTAGTTGCCTTGTCCACATCAGTGTGTCCCTCAACTATGGTATCTTTATCGAAGACAAAATCCAAAGGAGACCTTGGGGTGAAACCAAAACAGGTCTCAAAAGAAGATCTCTGTGTAGAAGAATGTTTTGCTCTGTTGTAAGCACGCTGCACATAACACAAATGTTCATCCCAAAGCTTAGGATGTTTGCTGTAATATCCTCTGAGTAACTGGATCACTGTCCTGTTAACTACTTCTGTCTGGCCATCAGTTTGGTGTCCATTAGTTCCCACAGACTTGACCAAAACTTCCCCACAAATCGGGTGTCTTGATCATATACAATGGAAGTGGGTAATCCAAATTGAACTCATACATGTTCAAAGAACAGTTTTGCAGTTTGTTCAACTGTAATCTGTTTATTACAAGGTATCAAAATACACATTTCGCTGAAGCTATCCACAACAACATATAGATAATCATGACCTTTCCTAGATTTAGGCAGTCCTCTAACAAAATCCATGGAAACACTTTCCCAAGGGTGAAAAGGTACTGGTAATGAAGTGTACAAGTCTAGTTTTCTATTGCTGGGCTTGCTTTTAGCACACATAGTACACCCTCTTACATATCTAGAAACTTTCTCATTCATTTTTGGCCAATAACAAAATCTTTGCAGCTGTGAAACAATTTTACTTACCCCAAAGTGACCTGATATCAGAGAGGTGTGTGCTTCTCTAATTATCTTTACTCTCTCAGTTTGTGGAATGCAGAGTTTCCCACAATGGTATAAGAGTCGGTCCTTTACATGATAATCCAATTCT